>CH002204.1:25062-62642 GCA_000149265.1 Ciona savignyi | reverse complement strand
AAGTTTCATTAAATAAAGCTTAATAACAAGACCCCGGAAACCCACATTAATTATACTTTTCACAGAAACGCGTCCCAGGTTGCATATTAACATCTAGTCCAATGGCTAACTTAGATACAACATTTTTTTTTTATAAATGCAGACAATGAAATTTCTATTAGCTTAAAACTGGTCGACCAACTTGTGTATTTCTAAGGTTTTAATCAGATTAAGAAAGGTAGTAAAAGGAGGCATTTTAAAACATGGACATTTCAAGTACGAATGCGGTGGCTTAAACACTGTCAATGCGAAATATAGTTTAAATTGCAACAACGCATTCCGGAGTTTAAATAATTAATCTTTGTGTAAAAGTTCTTTATTTTCTTTTTTCTTTTAGCTGTTGAATATTTAGTTAAATACATAGAATTGCAAGTGTAAACAAGAAGAAAAATGATGAAATTGCTGCTGGTAAAATACGTGTTGATCTTTGCTGTAATATATGCGGATGCAGGTAAGAATAAAAAATATTTTTGTAATACTGGTTGTAATAAATATTATGAAACTAAGAAGTATATAAGAAATTCAAGGGAAAATGTATGATACTAAAGAAAATATTAAGTGATAAATTTGATTGTAACGTCTAAATATTAATTATTTTAGCTAGCACAAGGTATGTATTAGCAATTTTGTGGGGCAAAAATCAAAACAAGAATTGCTGGTGAATGTATCATAATATAGGATAAAGGTGCACAAGGTTGGTAGTTGACATATAAAAAATGCAGGAAATATAGCATTGGGTCGTTTCAGTTCATATATAGAAAATTTAAGCAAGGGGAGTTTTTATTTAATTTGTTTTATTTAATTTTAACTAATTTTTTTCACTACAAATATAGTTTACACATGGTTTAATTTTGTTTTATTTAATTTTAAATTTTTTCACTACAAATTATGGTTTACATATGGTAAAAATAATGTTTATGCAAATTATAAATGAACCTGGCAGTGATTTTCACAGTTAAATTGCGTTGCTGACTTCCAGTAATTATTTGCATTTTTTTCGTTCCACACAAAGTTATTTAAAGTTTGTAAATATTTAACGCTAAGCCAAAACTGCTCAGCCCAGCTCAGTCAAGTTATTTTTATCAATAAATAATCTTATCACTCTGCGCCATTCAATCGGAACATTTTACTTGGAATGGGGATTGTGGGTGAGGTGGAAAGGGGTCGAATGCTTAAAGATAACCTTAAATCCCGTAGTTCGGGTTTCGCTGAAATCGAAAACACGATACATTGTTCGAAAAAAAGACGTCGGTTCAAATCACGTCATATAAATTGTTCGCGTTTGACACGGTGGTTGTTGTCGAATATACGAAGGCGATTACAGGCGATGCCAAAATGCCTGCGGCTCGGAGCTGCAATGGCGGTGTTAGATCAATGGCGGGACTTTAATTATCTGTTGAACGCTTTCTCATAACAGCTTTTCGCGGTACCAACGCGGAAAAATTCGCAGAACAATTTCTTGGAGTCTTATCTTCCGTTTACATTATCACGCCTCGTAATTTAGACAAACGTCAAAAGACGGACACTTATTAAGCACCTTATCAAGCTATATAAATACCGTGTTATTATCATATTTTGCGGTCAAAAGTTTACCGTAGTTCATACGGAGATGCATGGGACCTATCATTATACAAACCACTTATTTCACCACCTTTTACTTCCAGCGTCGAAGTACGTAACAATAGTAATTATTCTATCATACTATCTCTAATTTGCTGACTCAAAATCGTTAGTTTCATCTTTATCCTACACCATAATTATGGATTAGGTCATGGTGGCAATTTTAAAACTAACTCTAATGTCATAATCTTCATTTTAGTGTGCAGTTTCCCTCCTTCCCGTCTTCGCGCTTTCCCTCCTTTTTAGTTTTCCCCGTACTATACCACTAAAGTAATCTGTCTGACGTATATGCCATACACCGCAATTTATAATATGCACGTCAATGATATACGATGTGTCAGGTTTTATTTATTTAAACCTAACTAATTACATGTTCTATTAAAAAAAGATTTACTTCGTTTTAAAGTGGATAAGTTGAAATTAATAGTTAACAATATAATGAATAAACAATTATGTACTGTTCCTCTTCCTTTGAAAACACACGAACAAACTCAGGCTCAAGCAACTCGTTCCAAATGCAATATATGTGAAAAACCATTTAAACGAGCAGATGATTTAAAAAGACACCTAATGATTCATACTGGAGGGAAACCATACCAATGCAATGTGTGTGAAAAATCGTTTAAACGAGCAAGTCATTTGAAAACACACAAAGTAATTCACACTTCGAAGAAACCATACGAATGCAGTGTCTGTGAAAAAATGTTTAAACGAGCAGATGATTTAAAAAGGCACCACAGTATTCACACAGATGAGAAATTATACCAATGCAATGTGTGAGAAAAATCGTTTAAAGAAGCACGTTATTTGAAATCACACCAAATGATACATACTAAAGAAAAACCTTACAAATGCAATGTGTGTGAAAAATCGTTCAAACAAGCAAGTTATTTGAAAACACACAAAGTAATTCACACTTTGGAGAAACCATACAAATGCAATGTCTGTGAAAACATGTTTAAACAAGCAAGTGCATTAAAAAGGCACCACAGGATTCACACAGAGGATAAACTATACCAATGCAATGTGTGTGAAAAATCGTTTAAAGAAGCACGTTATTTGAAATCACACCAAATAATTCACACTGGTGAGAAACCATATGTATGCAATGTTTGTGAAAAATCGTTTAAAAGAGCAGGAGATTTAAAAAGACACCACAGGATTCACACAGATGAAAACCTTTTAAATGCAATGTTTGTGAAAAATCATTTAACCAATCGGGTACTTTGAAAACACATTAAATGATTCATACTGAAGAAAAACCTTAGACTTATGATGTTTGTGAAAATCGTTTACACAAACAAGCAATTTGAAAAGACACCAAATGCTTCACACTAAAAAGAAACCTGACACAAACTCCGTTTAAGAAAGAAGATTTTTTTTTGCAAAGACACCAACTGACAAGGGAGTGTGAACCGTATGTTTACCACAACCATGCAGAAACGATCGGGTTTCCTGGTTACCTTATCACCCTTAATATATCTTATGCAAAGTGTAGAACGTTTGTTTCTGCAAGCAGAAACTATAGTTTTTTTTTTTAAATAGGTTTTCAAGTTACATATACAAATTGTATTTCTATGTTTTCCGAATAATGTAATTACCGTTGTATACAAATAAAACATTAAAAAATGCTAACATTTCATATTTGATATTTTTGTTTTACATACTTATAGCACCCCTGCTTTTTTATTATTTATTTTGGTCGCGGATTGCTATTGTAGGGGCAGGCGCATTTGGCTGCTGCTCGTCGCTTAGCCAAAAGTTCACCTTAGGCTGTCTTTCTCGTTGCAATCGTCGGTGGCTGATAATGAGTTCTGGTATAACTAAATGCATGGATCGCACTGTATCTTTTTGTTTTTATTCGGCATTTCTGTACGTTTTTTTTGTTCATAAAATCACGACAATATATAGCAAATAAATATGGGTCAGGGGAGCAGATAAGGTGTGGACGGCTATTTTAACTGTGTAAAATGGGTCGCGTTTGTAATTAAAACAGCGGACACTGCACCAACTAAACTTATTGTACTGGGTCGTAAATACGACGCAAATAGTTTTCCAGTAATTAACACGTTTAAATAGTACACAAGCAAAAATTGTGTTAAAACGAATAATGTTCACAAATCAAACCAGCGATTCACCACATACTTATAAAGCGTTTAATATAGATATGGGGAATTGATTCTATTTAAATACAACTAAATATATCACTACGTAATTTTTACATTACATCCAACACACATAAAGTTTAAACTGGTTAAGATATTTCTTTCATTTCTATTTGCGTGATGTGGTTGAGTTTATAGATATTTCCGGGAAACGGCTATACAGATGTGTATTGAAAGCCTGCATGTTTGGTGACTAGTAATTTGAACTGTGTAAGAACGTTTGTATTTGCATATTCGCAAGTTGATCTGGCGATTAGCCATGTGATCTCACCCGTATTCCCATTCACGGTGACGTTATTGTCCTATCCTAGAAAACGTTATTATTCTATCCTAGAATTCAAAAAGCTATATAGACTGTGTATATAAATAATTTCTGACGTTTGACTTTTACAATTTATCTTTGACAAGTATTTACGATATTTTTAAATTACATATATAAAAAACATAAATACATATCATTTAAAGTTATTATTAAATAAAAAGTATTGTGAATTATACTAGTAATTGAGGCAATTTCCTCAAATTTACTGGTCCCTATTGAATCTATTTTCCCCATTTCACGGTTGGCTAGTATCGCTCCAAAACCTTGTGGCTATTTGAAGAGTGATATCGGAAACTTTTCAGTTACGTTCAACGCATTGAAATGCACAGACTAAATAGTGTCAATCATGTCTTCCGCCCGACATATATTGGTTAAAGGCGTAGCCTTTTAGCTGAAGAGTTGCGGATTCAAAGCTGGTCGCTAGCCAGTCGGCTGTGTCCTTGGGGAAGGCACTTACAACGGCCAGTGCCTGAATCCAGCAAATTGATGGGTTCTACTAAATGCAAGGACCGTGTGAATGATACACAACATACTGCTCCGGAAACTCGACGGTGAGTGCGAGGTAATCTAACGATTACCCGTTTGTTCACCGCCCCTTGTTTTTTCACTTAAGAAGATAAACATAAATATCCTATACTGGGATATTTCCTATGTGTCAGCAATCGCTATCTGTAAAACACAATATGACTGTTCAATATAAGTTTATCGAAGCAGATTCCATAGTATTTTTGTTTAACAGTATCTTTAGTTTTATGCTTTTTATAATTGTTATATTTTAAAGTAATAAACAATGTATAGAGTTAAAATGAAACAACCACAGTTTAACCATTCATGTTTGCTTGCCGTATCTATCCGCTGCGCCAATGCTAAATCAACATAATTTTTACCAAAAAACCGACTCTATTTATATTTGAAGATGGCCCTCTTTACATTCAGCTACTGCGTGTGGAAAAGGAGTTTGTGGTAAATGACAGCTGCTCTCTCCTGTTCGCAACTACCGATGGAAACGGACACGTGTGATTAATAGCGAAATGTCTAACCGATTATCCTGCTGTATCCTTCGGTAGATTAGCTTGGTGGGTTAGTCCGTCAAAGTTTGCATTGGAGAGATGGGGAGAATAATTATTTCCTAGATGCACTAAGCATCTGAATATTCATAACCCGTTGTTTTGCGATGTAATGGGAGATACTGCAGTGAACATTTATATATTTTTTGCGAAACCATCACACCGATAAAAAGTCTGTAGTGTTGAAAAAAAGATATATTTTTGCAGTGCGCCAGTGTTTAATTTAATTGACTAGACTAAAAATTGAGATTTCGTTCCCATTTACAAAATTACATTATCATTTTTATTGTAAATACACATCCAACAAAAGCTTTGTTATAGATTAACTTCCTACTTAGCAGTACATAAGAAAAACTAACTGCTTCTAACTGGCGTGCCCGTTTTGTATACAGTGTGTAAATTATTCGGTCACCTTATCAGCCACACAGCCTTGTAATGCATTTCAATATATAAAATCGTGCATAATTATCCAAATCGTAAATTTCATTAAGATAAAAAGTAATAAATCTCAATCTATTTTTCCGTTGAAATAAGACCAATTTAAAAGACAAATTCGTACTTTACTTTCTATAGGCAAGGTGAACGTAGCAACTAAAGTGTCGACAGGAAAAACGACAGACATACCTATACGTTAAACATTTTTGGGAAACATGAAAGATTGATAATTTTAATGTAAAACAATAACTTAACTGTAAAAAGTGAAGAAAGATAAGTATTTGGCGAATAGCAAAAAAATGACGAACATTTTTTCTCAGTCAGATTTTAATTATTTAAGCCTACTTAATTACATATTCTATTTAAAATAGTTACCGGAGCTATTGCAGTGCGTTGTGTAAGATTCACACGTTCATTTAATGTCAAACGGTCTGTTAATCTGCTTTAACCCGGCCATATGCTTGAACGTTTCCTGAACTTCATTTTCCCACGATACAACCAGACTGTCGTTAGTTTTTGAGCATGTATTAAATGAGATTCGAAACGTGGTAGCGGTGAGGAGCTGTAGTCTAGCCTAAGACATGTTTGCATGTGTGGTTTCCGAGAAAGGATATCATAAACAGTTAAACTCAGGAATTTTACACTTTTAAATGTTTAAGTTTTTTAATTGTTTATTAAAATGCATGGTACTGATAAAGTGGGTATAATGGAATTAGAATAGTACATGAATTTTGTCTAATCATTGGTAAGAGTTTTATTTAGTCAACAATTTGATGTTGGTTTGATAAATAACTTTTAAACCAATCAAGTGCCATATTTAGACATTTTATAAGCAAGATAAAAATGGTCAATGGTGTCAAAAAAGTAAATATAGAACATATTTACTGCAAATATTCTATTGTAAAATTTAACTTTTTAACCGTAAACCGCAATAGTTGTATTTTTAAGCCACCTATAAAAATGTGTTATTAATCAGATTTTGCTTTCTTTTTCGGTTATTTTGTTAAGCACCAGTCCGCATTGGCGCATAACATTAGTCGGCAGGGTAGGGACGATTTGCGATTTTTAAAATTTGAAAAACATTTTTGATGCCCTTTAATATTTGTCGCATACTGGACTGGAATGCATGGGTGAATCAGCTGGTTTTCGAGATGTTTTTCGGCCAGAAATTTGGGGTCGATTCGACCGATTTAGTTCGTTAGGGATAAGGCCGAATGTTTAATCATACAGAGGCACATTTGTTTCGATTAATTTATTCTTGGAACCTTTCGGGGTATATCACCATGTTTATATTATTAGTTTATCTGAACTTATCACACCACGCAATTGCTATTTGATTTGATCATGTATTTTACGACCAGCAACGTTTTTCCATTGAAGATGCACCATCATGTTGAAAGACAAAAACGCATTTCTTATTTACTAACATCTACCAAATATTCATGTGTTGTCTAACTTAACAGCATTGTGTGTTCAATGCTCATTAATTTGCGTCTCATTTTGCTCATTTATTACGGATTATGACAACTATGTTGCCGGGTATATCATGTTATTATTTATTTTATACTTAACCGATTTGCACATGACTTCATCACTTTGAATAAAAGTGAATTGATAAATAGCTATTTTGGCACTAGAGAAAGATAATTTTAACTTAGCCTTTTAGGTTAAAAAACTATAATATAAACCTCAAGTAGCTCAACCCTGAAGGGAGTGTAGTTATGGGTCCCATTTGAAAAATTGGGACACATATTGTTTTTGTCCGTTTTTTTTTCTTTTTTTTTCGTCAAACGCTTGACAGGCATGGCATGTCGCCTCGACATCTACCAAAAGGAATAATGGAATCGCAATGAGACTTTGCCATTTGTTAGACAACATGGTTTAGATGAACAGAAACCAACATTTTGGGAGATAAAACCAGTGGAATTCCCCTGGGACGTTAAAAACCAAAACGGTATTTTTTTCTAAAAAATAGCTATTTTGGGCATAGCGCTTGAACGACAGCTCCAATTTAAGGGAAATACCCTAAAAATAAGATTTTGTTCTTAAATCATGATTGTGACAGTCATGCCATATCGCCACGACATCTACCAGAAAGACTAATGAAATCGCAATAAAAATTTAACATTTTTTAGACAACATGGTATAGATATGCCAAAACCAAAATTTTGGGTGATAAATTGAGGGGAATTCCCCTGGGACGTTAAAAACCAAAACAGTATTTTTTTCTAAAGAATAAGCTTTTTGGGGGCATAGCGCTTGAACGGCTGCTCCAATTTGAATCAGATTTTCTGGAATGTAAGTACATTAGTCACTGATTTAACACTTAAAAGAAATAAAAAAAAGTACTTAGGGAAATACCCTAAAAGTAAGATTTTGTTCTCAAATCATGATTGTGACAAGCATGCCATGTCGCCCCGACATCTACCAGAAGGAGTAATAGAATCGCAATGAAAATTTGACATTTGTAAAAGAACATGGTCTAGATACGAAGAAACCAAAATTTTGGGTAATGAATCCAGGGGAATTCCCCTAAGACGTTAAAATCCAAAAGGTTTTTTCCAATAAATTAGCTTTTTGGGGCATATAGCGCTTGAACGGCTGCTCTAATTTTGATCAGATTTGGCGAAATGTTAGACTATTAGACACTTTGTGCCAATTAATAGAAAGAAAACATTTACTTAGGGTAATTACGTTAAAAACGACGATATGTTCCTGAATTATGATTGTGACAGGCATGCCATATCGCACTGACAAGTTAGACAAGGAGTCGATAAATCAGATTAAAACTTTAAGAATTGTTACATAACATTACCCACATAATATGTAAAAACAGAAACTGATCTACTAAACCTAGGGGAATTCCCTGAAACCATGAAAAACTAAATCGGGCTGTTTTGGCAATTTAGCTTCATTTCACTTCAGCGCTTGAAAAGAAGGTTTAATTTAAAACATTTGTGGTGAAAATGTTTGTAAATTTAAGACGTTTATTTTTTTTAACTACACATGGAAAAGAAGTTTGGTTTGATAACTCTGGGACCCATGCGTTTATGCTTGCAGAAACAAACTACATATACTCGGTTTATAAAATACAAATTGTGGTTAGGGACCCTGTAGCATGAGTATATGGCCTACAACATGTGGTTTACAAATAGTGGTGGTTAAACACGTGTTTGACACTCTCTAGTTTTAATGTGTGTATCGGTCGCGTTAACCATTCAGCCACACAAGTGTACAGAAATAGTTGTTCATGCCATATGCAAAATATTTATGGGATATATTAGTTATTTCGCGGGTTATATAGTAATGATAATAAGCATCCTCAATAATCAGCATTTATTAATATTGTATCCTATTTACCGAAATATATAATATGCACATCAATGTTAAAAATGTGTCAGCTTTTATTTATTTTTGTCGGACAGAATAGTCCAGTGTGGTTTTGTGCCTCGCCTTTCAGCCGAAGGGTTGCAGATACGAAACTGGTCCCTAGGTACTCGTATGTGTTCCTAACGTACCTTTCCCGAACCCAGCGGCATATTGGGCTCTACTAAATGGAAAAAATGTTAGAATAATACACAACACACTGTAATAGTTCCGGTAACCCGACAGTGGGCGCGAAATTATCAGACGATTTCCCGTGTGTTAACCCTCTTGGTTTTACTGTCCTATACTAAGCCTAACTACATTTATATATAAAATAGATCTACTTCGTTTTTAAGTGAAGTAATGTGAATAGTTATAAAATGAATAAAAAATCATGTACCTTTCCTGTTCATTTGGAAACCTACCAACAAACTAAGGCACAAGCAAAACCTTACAAATGCGATATTTGTGAAAAGCCCTTTAAGAATAGAGGTCATTTAAAAGAACACAAAATAACTCACAATAAAGAGAAACCTTACAAATGCAATGTTTGTGAAAAATCGTTCAAAGTTGCAAGTGCTTTAAAAAGACACTAAGTAATTCACACTGGAGCGAAACCTTACAAATGCAGAGTTTGTGAAAAATCGTTTAAACAAGCAAGTAATTTAAAAAGACACCACAAGATTCACATAGATGAGAAACCATACCAATGCAATGTGTGTGAAAAATCGTTTAAACTATCAGGTCATTTGAAAGCACATCAAATGATTCATACTGAAGAAAAACCTACACAGGTGATGTTTGTGAAAAATCGTTTAAACAAGCAAGTAATTTGAAAACACACCAAATTAATTCGCACTAAATAGAAACCTTACAAATTGTGATGTTTGTGAAAAATCGTCTAAACAAGTATTTGATTTGAATTCACACCATAGAATTCATATCGAAAAGAAATCTTTTACTTGCAATGTATATAAGAAGCAGATATTTTACAAAGATACGAAGGAATTTAAAGCTGATCAAGTATTTGTTAACCACCACCGTTTAAATTTTTAAACTTCTCTCTGTTGTATCTGGATCTATCACCAAGTGGTAAAAGATTTCGAACGAAACTACGGGAAACTATTGGTTATGATTCATCTTCGACACCTGACGCAAGTTATCAGCTGAAGAATGTCATCAGTTTACAACAATTTCGAAAAGGTGCACTACAAAAAATGTTAAAAATAAATCAATAGCGAAAAGTGGATTACTAGCAGTTGTGAAATACTAACAATACTGTTGCAAGAATCCGATTTTATTAATGCAATTCGGTTGTTACATAAAAACTTACTGTAACAGATTTATTTTAAACTTTGTCATCTTTATGTATAGATCACACTGACATCCAACGAATAGAAAAGAGGACAAAGAAGCCACAGACAGTTAGCACTATCCTTGTTTTAAAAGTGCTAGGTTTTCTGGAACAATAATATCTTCGCAAGAGGGTTAACAAAGCAAGAGGGTTAACAAACGGGCAATTGTAAGATAACCACGTGCCCACCGCCGGGTTACCGCTGCTATTACAAATGTGTTTTGTTTTAGACTTTTCGTTAATTTGTGAAATCCATCATTCCACTGAGTTTAAATCTAAAACCCTTCGACTGAATGGTGAAGCAATAATGCACTAATCTAATGCGGTCGGACTAAATAGAAACAGATTAAGGACAGTGTGTTCAATCTGTGTTGAAAAATATTATAAAAACCAAAAACATAAATAGAAATATTCTTGATATAAACAAAACAAAATATGCTAAAAGCTTAACAAGGAATAGATCCAGAAAGTAATAAATACCGATATAAATAAAATTTGTTTGTGTAAATAAATCAATATCAATAACATTTACAAGAAGTTAAGACTGTAATTACACGTGGCGATGAAGAAATCTAGAAACTATTCATACATTGGTCGTGCAACAAACCAAATCATATAAAACACGGAAAACGTAAGATGGAAGTTAAAAATTAAAACCTTTTACGACGTTCTCCACTTCTAAAAAATGTAAAAACAACAGTAAAGCCTAATTGATTAAAATCGTAATCATGATATTAATTAGTCAGCTTATATGTTACTCTTTCCCTGGAATTGGACGAATTCCTTTTTCTCTTACTTACTATATACGCAAGGAAAACGTAAATGAAAGATACCTTATAAATATAGATCACATTGCTGCTGATTGCAAATATTATATTGTAAAATTTAACTTTTTACATTTAAACCGTGGACTCAAATATTTACATTAGTGGGAATTTCACACGTCTTATTGTATCGCTGTGTACTTTAACTATGAATTCCATGCCATGTGTTCATTTTTTGCATGGGAAATTACTATTAGTTTCTTGATTTTGGCAACTCAGTCGATGAATTGTTTTCCCGCGAGGTCTGTTTAACGCATGCCAAGCCTTAGGGATAGGATATGATATTCACCTTTATCCCCGTGAATGGGAAAACCAAGGGGGTTATCACACGGGCAATCGTCAGATCACCTCGCGACCAATCGTCGGGTTACAGGACCTATTGCAGTGTGTTGTATACGATAGACGGTTCCTTTAATTTTGTAGAACCCATTAATCCTTTGGGTTCAGGCAATGTCCGTAAAGTGCCTTGCCCAAGGCCACAACCGACTTAGCTAGCGACCAGTTTCGCACCTGCAACCTTTCGAATGAAAGGCGACGAACTTAACCGCTAGACCAACCGGCCGGCCTTATGTACAAACATGTGTTTCTTGTTATAATTGTTATATAAACTGTGTAAAATTCCACAATATCAGAGAGCACTCGGTGGGGCCTTGATTACCTCTGTTTATCCTTTGTCTTAACATGGTTAAATACCCACCTAAAAGTTAGAGCGCTACTAAGGCCAATTGTAATAGACCAGGCGTACAATTAATCAATTTGTAAAAAAAATATTCAAATGAAACACCAAGATGTGTATAGCCAAATACAAATATATTTGTTTTTATAAAAGGAAAATTGACCCTGTCCGTTACGGTTTGAAGCGTTTGCATTAAGGTTATGTAGCCTATGGTAATTTAAAAGAGATCTAGCAACTAGAGAGAGTCAACCACGTGTTTAAAAAACACATGTTGTATGCCATATATTCATGCTACAGGGACCCAATCCACATTTTGTATTTTATACACTGAGTATGTAGTTTGTTTTTGCAAGCATAAACGCATGGGTCCCATAAATATCAAACCAAACTTCTTTTCCATGTGAAGGTAAAAAATAAACGTCTTAAATTTACGAACATTTCACCACAAATGTTTTATATTAAATCCTGCGTTTAAACGCTGTTTTGAAATAAAGCTAAATTCCCAAAACAGCCCGATTTAGTTTTTCGTGGTTTCAGGGAATTACTGGGTTTAGTAAATAAGTTTCTACTGGGTTTAAAGTTTCTGTTTTTACATATGTGCGTTATGTTATATAACAATTCTTAAAGTTTTAAGCTGATTTGTCAATTCCTTGTCTGATTTGTCGATCTCCTTGTTGAAGATGTCAGTACGATATGGCGTGCCTGTTTTAATCATAATTCAGGAACATATCTTCGTTTTTAAAGGAATTACCATAATAAATGTTTTCTTTCTTTTAATTGGAACGCACAGTTTAATGGTCTAACATTTTACCAAATCTGATTTAAATTAGAGCTGCCATTCAAGCGATATGCGCAAAAAAGCTAATTTTTTAGAACAAAAATACGTTTTGGTTTTTAACGTCTCAGGGGAATTCCCCTGGGTTTATTACCCAAATTTAGTTTCTGCATATCTTGGCCATGTTGTCTAACAAATAACAAAGTTTGATTGCGCATACTTTTTTCTTCTTGTAGATGTCGGGGCGACATGGCATGCCTGTCACAATCATGATTTGACAACAAAAGCTTATTTTTAGGGTATTTCTCTATGTAATTTTTTTATTTCTTTGAAGTGTTAAATCAGTTACTAATGCACTTACATTTTATCAAATCTGATTTAAATTTTAGCTACCGTTCAAGCGCTATGCGCAAGACAGGTAAATATTTAGAAAAAATACCGTTTTGGTTTTTAACGTGCCAGGGGAATTCCCCTGGATTTATAACGCAAAATTTTGGTTTCTGCATATCTAGACATATCTAGGGTCCACAAACCATACCTGTCAAGCGTCTGACGAAAAAAACGGACAAAAACAAAATGTGTCCCATTTTTTCCCAAATGTCTTTAGTAAATCGTAATTACTATACATAGAAAATTAAATTAAATCATCCAAAATAACATGTGCTGATTTATTAATTATGAACATGTTGCAATGTGATAACATCCGTTAGCTACACAATTTGCGTGAGAAGACGTAGTTGAACCATAAATGAAAGTTCCCAGTATTTTTGTTCATATTACGTTAGCGGTATAAACCATACCTGCTTCTTTAACCGATATTTCACACAAATAAGGTTTCCCTACATTTGTAGGTTCATTTACGGTGTGAATAATTTGGTGTCGTCTCAAATGACATGCTTGTATAAACGATTTTTTACACACAATGCACTTGTGAGGTTTCTTTCCAGTGTGAATCATTTGGTGTCTTTTTAAAGTACCTGCTTCTTTAAACGATTTTTCACACACATTGCATCTGTAGGGTTTTGATTCATAGTGGATCATTTGGTGTCCTTTCAAATGACCTGCTTGTTTAAACGATTTTTCACACACATTGCATCGGAAAGGTTTCGCTTCATAGTGAATTCTCTGGTGGGCTTTTAACTTACTTGCATATGCAAACGATATTTTACACACAGTACATTTGTAAGGTTTCACTCCAGCGTGAATCATTTCGTGTGATTTTAAACTTTCTGCTTGTTGATACGCTTTATCACACACACGAGGTATTTGTAAGATTTTCCTTTAGTATGCAACCATCGGTGTTGTTTTAAAGTACTAAAATGGTTAAACGATTTTTCACAAACATCGCATTTGTAAGGTTTCTCTTCAGTGTGAATCATTTGGTGTGTTTTTAAATGACTTGCTTGTTTAAACGATTTTTCACACACATCGCATGTGTAGGGTTGCTCTCCAGTGTGAATTCTTTGGTGTCTTTTTAAAGTTCCTGCTTCTTTAAACGATTTTTCACACACAGTACATTTGTAAGGTTTATCTTCAATGTGAATTCTCTTATGTGCTTTTAATATTCTTGCAAGCTTAAACGATTTTTCACACACAGTACATTTGTAAGGTTTCGCTTCATAGTGAATACTTTGGTGGTCTTTTAACTTACTTACACATTGAAACGATTGTTCACACACATTGCATTTGTAAGGTTTCGATTGTGCCTTAGTTTGTTGGTGTGTTTTTTAATAAACAGAAACGGTACTTGATTTTTTACTCATTTTATAATTAACTTTTTACACTAACTTAATTCATCTAAAAATGAGGATAATTTATTCAAAATAAAATACATTTTTTAACCACTCACTGCTACGTATCTGGTTATGAATAAAATAAAAAAGCCTATACTACTTTTGACGTCTATATTATAAAGCGCTATGAATATAATATAATCTTAATAAATGCTGATGATTGGGTCGGTTTACAAACTTTACAAATCACCAGCGTCATATAATAATCTATCCCTCCAATAAGACATAAACCAGCGCTTACCAAACTGGGGGTCGAGCAATAAATTTTTGGGGTCGCAAAGTGTACATCAATTTCACACAAACGAATACATCTATTGTATTTATTTAGACTTGACAAGTGCAAAACATAAAGTTTACCGGATTTGTCAACTCTACGCAAATACCACTGTTGGGTGACTTCGTTACATAACATAATCCCTACAAGTAACCTCGTATAAATGAGAATGAATGTAGACTGTGTAGAATAGGGCTTCGACAAAATATGAATCATCGCGTTACTATTGATGCTACTCTAATAAACGCGTATTGCGATTATTGTTCCAGTAGTGGTCTTCCTACTTACAAACTTTAGCATAGCTTAAGTTATTACGTAATATAAAGTCCAACAATCAAAGTGCATATTGTTGGTTATATTACGTTGACAATCAGACAATCAACGACGAGTAAATGATATTTTGAGTAATTGAAGGTTAATAGAAAAACTTTACGATAGCAATATTTACGAAGTACGCTAATGGCAAACTTTTCGTGTCTTACGCAAATACGTGGCTTCTTTTTGTAAGCCATATTTAAAAACAAACTGTATCCTTGCATCCCTAGTGTTGAAGTACACAGCGGAAGTGAAAGTATCCTAATTGTACCACTTGGCATAACTGAATGCACAGCGGACGTATTAATCACGTGATCTAAAACATTGCAAGCGTGCACGGTCTGTTATCAACGTAGCCAAAGATAATATGTTTAGGAGTGCTGATGTAAGACGGACACCGATTGCATTCTCGTAGGCCCTAATATTAGTATGATTTTAAACGTGAAGAAGGGTCGCTGAAAAAAAATTGAAAGGGGTGGCGGGCTTAAAAATTAAGGAATCCGTAGAATAAACGACAATGCTGCACGGTCGTATTTCCGAATGGTTAACGCGACCGATACACATACCAACTTAATACAAAATGGACTTGGTGAAAGCCCATACTATTATTTATATGTTATTTTTAAAAAGAAGAAAAGTTGAGGGTGCAGGGGCTCCGGAAGGGAGTCCCTGTTGGTGCTCAAGAGGAGCGCAGGATTGGTTCCCTAAATTATAGTGTTTAACAGAAAAATATTTTATGTGGGATTTAAAACCGTGCGGCTGGTTAATTTCTCTCTCATATTTGTCGCCCAAATTAGTCCTATTTAGTACTTCCGGTAAATTTTCTAGTTTAGCCATTTTCTTTCGTGTGTTTTGAACCCATGAGTCCTTTTGCTCAAAAATATCATATCGTTCCGGTAAGATATCCCGTACACAGAGAAACCGAGTGAGATATGACACAGCAAGCAGAGTTGCGGCCTTGTTACCTAACCCCCATGATATATCATATGCACTAGAAAAGTTCAGTTTAACTTATTTCCTTAAAAATGCGTTCGTCTAATCCCCATTTTGTTTAAAACGCAAATATGATTCGACCAATTAGTCTGGTGTATTAGTGCGTCGTCATTCAAACTAGCTAGTTAAGTTGTTTATTTGAACAAGGCAGTTATAGCGGAATAATTCTGAACCTAGTAGAATGGTGAGTTCTACCGAATTAAAGGAACGTTTAAATCAAACAACACACTGAAATACCTACGGTAACCCGACGGTATGCGAGAGGTGATCTGACGATTGCCCGTGTGTTAACACCATTGCAATTAAAGAATGTCAAAACGTTTGAACTACCACTACCTTTTAAACTACTTTTGAGTGGCTGGCTCTTTTTATGCATACAGAATCTATTGGGTTCCGTGATTATCAAATCTGAGCGTTTTTTTTGATAATCCGTGATTATCAAATCTGAGCGGTTAATCAAAGCGGTGGCCTGGTTATCTAAACCCAATGATATATTATTTAGGCCTACAGAAAGTACAACGTTCGTTTGTGCAAGTAGAAACTTATGTGTTACGAGTTACTTAGTCCAACTTGATATTCCTGTTTCCTAAATAAAGTATTTAGCCTACTTTGGAATACATAAAACAACAATAAATAAATGAATTGTTTTTATATTATTGTGAGCTTTTCATGGTAAAACTGGGATATTTTAGTTAATGTATTTTTCAGTTTTACTTATATAAGTTTCGATCCAAATATGTAGTCGTTAGTAGGAATGTTTTGTTAAACATATAATAGTATATAAATCGATTGGAAGAAAATCGTTTTCGCGAAATTTGGTTATTTTAAATTGCCTTAGAATGCGGTTTTAGAACCTTATCCTTATACGACCAGAAAGATATTTCTTAAAGCAAATAGTGCCGTTACTTTTAGCGTATTGTAAGTTTAATGCGTGTAGCATAGAACGAATATCGACCAAACCAAGCCTCAGAAAAAGGGGTGTGGCGTATTTCACCAATCATAAATAAAGGAATCGTGGTATATGAACGCATCATGGCTATTCTTGCTTTGTTATAAAAATGCTTATTGTGCGTCAATAATGCAAAGTAAAGGGGAAGATAAATAAATGTAACTTTTAAATGTTATTTTAAAGGCAAACGATGTTATATTAACATGTTGATGATTTATTATTAGAAGTGCGCAAAATCATTAGCGATAATTTCTATTTTTGCGATTTTGTTAAATTTTGTTATTCGCGTTCTCTAAAAAACGGTTTAAAAAAAACAAGCCTTAATTCAGAACGCTGGTAATACATATTGGCAGAGGTATTTACAAGTACTGTTTTTCTGCAGTCCTGAGAAACAGCTGACTGGGTAGTCAGACGTAGGTTAAAGCCTTCAAATGATATACCGGTTTTTAAATCTAAATGTTTACCCAACATTTTGCATAATATTAAGTGAGGCGCGAATTATATTGATGCGTGTCAAGGGGACACGGCTTACAAACTTTAATAATCCCTGGTTTATACCTTGCCAGTATTGACAACAATGACGCGCAATGAGCGAAACGCCATAGAACGCCCGGAGCAAGATATGCCACAGACATAGAAACGAAATGACCGAAGTCGGTCAACCAGAACCAAGCTTACAGAAGCAACTAAGTGAGGAGAGTTAAAACGATAGATAGGCGGATATACGTTAACATTTTTAGGAAGACATGTAAGATTGGTAATAATAATGTTGGACAGTTACTAAACTGTGAAAAGTGAATTAGGGCGGATTAGCAATGCAGGATGGAGCCATTCAGGAAGTACTTGTTTTGTTTCTTTGTGACCTATTTTGATACGGCTGTAATTCTGTTTGCTTCGGTTTAGTTGCAATGCTCGCATACGCTGAAATAATGCAGGATTACTTAGACGGAAGACAGGTCTATAAAGAGGTGATATAAAGTCAAGTATAAATTAATATAAATTGGGTGATTGCTGTATAGGTAAAAATGATACTACAATAATTATAACCTATTTCGCTACGCTCTCACTATTTTAATTGTATAAAAAGCAACTTAAGCATTCATACGGAATGTATAATACAGTATATCGCTAACAACATGGTATGTCGCTTATTTCAATGTATTTTAAACACATTAGCTAATTTCGGTAACCCGACGATGGGCGCGTGGTAATCTGACGATTGCCCGTGTGTTAACCCTATTGGTTTTCCTAGTCACGGGGATAAAGATGAATATCCTATCCTATTTACATTAATGTACTAAATGGTTCAGGCTTTATCCATTTTAATCCTGACTACTTACATAACAAATGATGCACGCCTTTCCATTTTGAATAATTCCATTTTTTAAGTGAATTAAGTTAGAGTGAATACTATAAAATGTGTAAAACACCATGTGTCGACTCTGTTCATTTGAAAACCTTGCAACAAACTCAGGCACAAGAGAAACCTTACAAATGCAATATTTGTGAAAAATCATTTAAACAATCAGGTTATTTGAAAAAACACAAAGTTATTCACACTGAAGAGAAACCTTACAAATGCACTGTTTGTGAAAAATCGTTCAAGCGTGCAAGTGATTTGAAAATACACAAAGTTATTCACACTGAAGCGAAACCTTACAAATGCACTGTTTGTAAAAAATTGTTTAAAAAAGCAAGTGCTTTGAAAATGCATGAAGTTATTCACACTGAAGCGAAACCTTACAAATGCACTGTTTGTGAAAAATCGTTTAAAAAAGCGGATCATTTAAAAAGACACCTCAGGATTCACACATGAGAAACCATACCAATGTAATGTCTGTAAAAAATCGTTTACACAATCAGGTCATTTGAAAGCTCATCAAATAATTCATACTGAAGAAAGACCGTACACATGTGGTGTTTGTGAAAAATCGTTTAAACAAGCAGGTCATTTGAAAGCTCATCAAGTGATTCATACTGAAGAAAAACCCTACACATGTGTTGTTTGTAAAATATCTTTCAACCATACAAGTAGTTTGTATAAACACCACAGGATTCACACGAATGAAAAGTTATACCAATGCAATGTGTGTGAAAAATCGTTTGTACAAAAGAGTAATTTAAAATCACACCAAATAATTCACACTGGTAAGAAACCATATATATGCAATGTTTGTGAAAAATCTTTTAAACACGCAGGTAGTTTAAAATGGCACCACAGAATTCACACAGAAGAAAAACCTTTTAAAAGCAATGTTTGTGATAAATAATTTAACCAATCAGGTACTTTCAAATGAGAAAACACATCAAATGATTCATACTGAAGGAAAACCATAGACACGTGATGTTTGATAAATCTTTTATACCAACAAGCAATTTGAAAAGACACCAAATGCTTCACAGTAAAAAAAAACCTGACACAAACTCCGTTTAAAGAAGATTTTTTTGCAAAGACACCAACTGACAACTGAGTGTGAACCATGTGTTTACCACCACCATGCAGAAACAATCGGGTTCCCTGGTTACCTTATCACTCTTGATATATCTGATGCAAAGTGTAGAACGTTTGTTTGTTCTGCAAGCAGAAACTATAGATTATTTTCTTTGAAAAAAATAGGTTTTCAAATTACATTTACAAACTGGATTTTTTATGTTTTTCGAATAATGTAGTTACCGGTGTATATGTTAGGCCTACATGTTTTATCTTGGTACGTGATGTTGGTGCGTGCGCTAATTATTTGATGATGCCGTAGTAATCTAACTCTTTAACAATAATTATCTGTCGCATTTTTCGTTATCTTACCCGCCAAAAATCGTTAGACTTTACCGCCCATTTCATTTTATATACTGTTGCATTGTGTTTTAAAGTGAGTTGTGATTTTATGCTGCTTATGTTAATACAAGCATTTTATACATATCGGTGAGAGCTGCTGACTAAATGCTATCGAGTACCCTGTCTAAAAGTGTAACAACTGAAGACCACAGAGGACCTGTAGTGCAGCAGAGAAGTTTATTTTTTATTGGAGATTTATCTGGAAGATAATTTTTTTTACCCAGCCCCGAAATATGTGGTGGGAGAAGATTTTAATTCATTTTTATCGTCAAGACTTCTGTAATAGTGTTGCTGCAGCCGAAGCTGTAAAAAGATATGGCTTTCTTTCCAGCCTTCCTGACGAAACTAAATTCGAAATGGAAGATGCCGAAGCACCATTGTACAATTGTACATACGATCAGTTGGAAGAACGAGCAACCGCTGTCACGTGCTCGACAGCAAGAACTAGAAATGCTCGGTAGAAACTCGTTCAACGCACACAGGCCATCGGTGAATCGGCGACAGCAGTTTTAAACCTGGGAAAATGGCCTATCCAAACGAAACGGACATTACGACACAGAACGAGGTAATGTTTATTGTATTTACGAGCGGCCTTGTATGCATGTATTAATGTGGGTGGTACGCCAGTATCCGCTCTGGTAGACACGGGAGCATCGATAACTGCGATGTCGAGCGAATTTTTTTCACGATGCGAGGTCAAATCTCAACTACATCCGTGCAACGAAAGTGAATCATTTGTTGGTGCTGGTGGCAATAAAATAAGTATGATTGGGAATTTTAATGTCACAATTCAAGTTGCGCAAACAAAAATGGTTGCAAACGTATATGTAGCAAACAGCTTGACGGAAGATGTCATACTGGGAAGAACTTTTTTACAGAATGGTCGCTGTGTTCTAGACTACAAATCAATGACTCTGTCATCTGGAGGTGGTGCGGTACCACTTACTACGAAACCAGGTATGAATAATAGCTGCAATATGTGCTTGATTGAAAATGTAAGAATACCTGCCTACACAGAAGTATCAATAACATGTTCTGTGGACTCTGATTTTAATTCCTTGAACAGCGACATATTCGTTGAGAGATGTTCGTCATTACTTGATAAATACAAAATTTTAAACGCTACTTGTATTACTAAACCGATTCAAAACAAGCCTGTCCGTACGTTCAAGACTGGCAAACTTCACCTCATCGTCACTCCAAATGTTCTACCATTTGGTATCTGTGTTGGTAAAGCTATACCAATTGTTGGAGAAAATGTAAACTACACTAACGGTTATTCTCTCTGTATTATTTCTGGGTGAGACAGATCTGCACCCACCGAAGAGTATTCAGACAATGTGACTGAAGTCATTAAGCAACTGAACATTGATTCCGCTCCATTACATGAAGTAGAACGTGCTGCCTTGATTGAAGTTTTGCGGAAACATTCCGCAGCATTCTCATTATCTGGGCGTGAAACTGGCGTCACCTACCTTTATTCATCATTCTATTGATACCGGTGACACAGTGCCAATCCGCCAGTATCCGAGACGTATGTCGGAGGATAATAAAAAGAAAGTTAAGAAAATAATCAATTAGATAAAAGCAAATGACGTTGTAAGTGAATCCAAATCTACTTGGTCTAGCCCCTGTTGTGTTGGTCCGAAAGAAAGATGGTTCAACACGTTTTTGTGTAGATTACCTGTCCCTGAATGACAACACGAAGAAACACAGCTACCCTCTACCACGAATCGATGACAGCCTGGATCAACTCTCTGGGTGTTCATACTTTTTGTTTTTATATATAAATCAGTATATAAAACGGTATCGTTAACCAATCGATTAACGATGCAACTTAATAAGCGAAAACGCCCAGGGCAAGAACACGCCACAGGCATAGAAACGAAATGACTGAAGCCGGTCAACCTATAACAAGCTCACAGAAGCAACTAAGTGAGGACAGGTAAATCGAGAAATGCGTATACGTTAAATACTCTATGAAAACGTGTAGGATTGGTAATAATAATAATGTAGAACAAGCACTATAAAGTGTGACAAACGAATTAAGAGTAAAATTAGTGATTAGCAATGCAGTAGTTGCAATGTAGTTGTAAGTAGTCTCGAAACCCTTAATTATTGAAAGAATACTTAGCCCGTATCCAGAATATAAAGAGACAATATAAAGGGAAGAGGAAATTTAAATTAATCGAGGATTTCCGTATTGGTAAAAATAAAACTGCCTGTTCTGTTCTACTACGCTTGCCCTATTTTAATTAATTAAGAAGCATCTTAAGCATTCACTGGCGACAAATACGTAGATATCGCCAAAGACAGCATGCATCGTATGTCGCTTGTAAATCACTTATAAACACATGAGCTTATCTTTATTCAATGAGTGTGTTATTGTTTGCAAATAACATTATCTTCATTGTATTATATGGGAGTCTTAAGACCTTTTAAATATAGTTGGTATGTGTATCGAAGGCGTAAACCATTCAATCACACGATCGTACAGCATTAGTCGTTTATGTCATATTGAAGGATTAGATTATTCTATGACGATGGTGATTTAGTAAACTTTGTGACCGGGACCAAAATGTATTAACATTGTATTCAGGATTTATCCATTTTAATCCTGACAACATACGTAACAACTGGTCCACGCCTTTCCATTTTGAATTATTCCACTTTCTTTTTAGGTGAATAAAGTTAAGAGTGAATACTAGTGTCAATACTATAAAATGTGTAAAACACCATGTGCCGGCTCTGTTCATTTGACAACCTACCAACAAACACAGGCACAAGCGAAACCTTACAAATGTAATATTTGTGAAAAATCCTTTAAACAGGCAGGTCATTTCAAAGAACACAAAAGAATTCACACCGAAGAGAAACCTTACAAATGTAATGTTTGTGAAAAATCGTTCAAACAAGCAAGCACTTTAAAAAGACACAAAGTTATTCATACTGAAGCGAAACCTTACAAATGCACTATTTGTGAAAAATCGTTTAAACGTGCAAGTGATTTGAAAATACACCACGTTATTCACACTCAAGCGAAACCTTACAAATGCACTGTTTGTGAAAAATCGTTCAAACATGCAAGTGCTTTGAAAGTACATCAAATGATTCATACTGAAGAAAAACCATACCAATGCAATGTGTGTGAAAAATCGTTTAAACAATCAGGTCATTTGAAATTTCATCAAATGATTCATAATGACAAAAAACCCTACACATGTGGTGTTTGTGAAAAATCGTTTAAACAAGCAAGTTACTTGAAGGTTCATCAAATGATTCATACTAAAGAAAAACCCTACACATGTGATGTTTGTAAAAAATCGTTTATACAAAAGAGTAATTTGAACACACACCGAATTCGTCACACTAAAGTAAAACCTGACACAAACTCCGTTTAAAGAAGATTTTTCTTACAAAACATAAACCGACAAGGGAGCGACAACCACGTGTTTACCACCACTATGTAGAAACGATCGGGTTTCGACCGGAGGGCATAAACAAAGGTTTTCGGGTTACCTTAAACAATGGAATACCACCCTTCCCTACGTGGCTTGCACGCTGTGAAGAGATACCTGCGAAGGGTGTCTCTGCCAGCACCCACATACTAAGGATACTACCCCGAGTGAATTAATTTCCACATTGCATGTAGGGGTTTCGGTCTAAGACCACCAACTCGCGCTATGCGCACAAACGATCGGGTTTCCTGTTTACCTTATCACTCTTGGTATATCTGATGCAAAGTGTAAAACGTTTGTTTTTGCAAGCGGAACCTAATAGGTTTTTGTGTTACATATACAAACTGGATTTCTATGTTTTCTGAATAATGTTGTGATCATTGTGTGTACAAATATAACAATAAAAACAAAGAAAAAATGCTAACATCTCTAAAATGTCTAACTTGATTTTTTTGTCTTAACATATACATGTAATGCGTTTGATATACGTACGTGAAAATGATTCTATTGGAATACAACTTAATATACCACTACGTAATTATTACACTACATCCGACAAATATTAAAACTAGAAAGAGACCAGTTTAAAGTACTTTTATTCGCATCAACCACGTAACATCACAGTCACACGATCGTACAGCATTAGTCGTTTATGTCATATTGAAGGATTAGATTATTCTATGACGATGGTGATTTAGTAAACTTTGTGACCGGGACCAAAATGTATTAACATTGTAGTCAGGATTTATCCATTTTAATCCTTACAACATACGTAACAACTGGTTCACGCCTTTCCATTTTAAATTATTCCACTTTCTTTTTAGGTGAATAAAGTTAAGAGTGAATACTAGTGTCAATACTATAAAATGTGTAAAACACCATGTGCCGGCTCTGTTCATTTGTCAACCTACCAACAAACACAGGCACAAGCGAAACCTTACAAATGTAATATTTGTGAAAAATCCTTTAAACATGCAGGTCATTTCAAAGAACACAAAAGAATTCACACTGAAGAAAAACCTTACAAATGTAATGTTTGTGAAAAATCGTTCAAACAAGCAAGTACTTTGAAAACACACAAAGTTATTCACACTGTAGCGAAACCTTACAAATGCACTGTTTGTGAAAAATCGTTTAAAAAAGCAGATCATTTAAAACGACACCTCAGGATTCACACAGATGTAAAACCATACCAATGCAATGTGTGTGAAAAATCGTTTAAACAAGCAAGTCATTTAAAAGCTCATCAAATGATTCATACTGAAGAAAAACCCTACACATGTGGTGTTTGTGAAAAATCGTTTAAACAAGCAAGTTATTTGAAATGTCAACAAATGAATCATACTAAAGAAAAACCCTACATATGTGATGTTTGTAAAAAATCGTTTATACAAAAGAGTAATTTGAACACACACCGAATTCGTCACACTAAAGAGAAACTTCACATAAACTCCGTTTAAAAAAGATTTTGTTACGAAACATCAACCGACAAGGGAGCGACAACCACGTGTTTACCACCACTATGTAGAAACGATTGGGTTTTGACTGGAGGGCATGAACAATGGTTTTCGGGTTACCTGTAACAATGGAATACCACCCCTCCCTACGGGGATTGCACGCTGTGGAGAGATACCTGCGAAGGGTGTCTCCGCCAGCACCCACATACTAGGGATACTACCCCGAGTGGATTAATTTCCACATTGCACGTAGGGGTTTCGGTCTAAGACCGCCAACTCGCGCTAAGCGCACAATTTGACTTTTTTGGCTTAACAACCCCCCCAACGGATTTCCTAGTTACCTTTTCACTCTTGGTATATTTGATGCAAAGTGTAAAACGTTTGTTTTTGCAAGCGGAAACTAATAGGTTTTTGTGTTACATATACAAACTGGATTTCTATGTTTTCTGAATAATGTTGTGATCATTGTGTACAAATAAAACAATAAAAACAAAGAAAAAATTCTGGATTTTTTTGGTTTTAACATATACATGTAACGCGTTTGATATACGTGTGAAATTGATTCTATTGGGATACAACTTAATATACCACCACGTAATTATTACACTAAATCCGGCATATATTAAATTTAAACTAGAAAGGGACCAGTTTAAAGTACTTTTATTCGCATCAACCACGTAACACCACAGCGGTATAAAAACTCGCCAGCACTTCAAGTGCGGTAACTAATTAGAAAGAGAACATTAGATCATTTGCCTTTTTTAATCCTGACTGGTTCGCCACCAAGACTTTTTAATGTGTGTATTCGACGCGTTAACCATCCAATCACACAAGCTTACAATAGTTGTAATTTATGCCATATGTCGTATTTCCATGTCGCTGACATGCCATGTCGCCTTGACATCTACCGAAAGGAGTAATGGAATCGCAATACGAATTAATGGAATCGCAATACAAATTAATGGAATCGCCATACAAATTTAGAACACTTTTAACATTAGAGAATGCCAACCACATTAACCACCACTTTTAAAAAAAAACCTGTTGAGGTTCCGCTAAATATTTTTTTCTTAATTAAGAAACAATCAGGTAACCTAGTTACCTCATTACGTTTGGTTTATCTTATACAAAGCGTATAAAGTGTCTAAATAATGTATTAAACTTGTGTTTACCAGAAAAAATACAACAATATTGAAAATAATTTGATTTTACAATAATGCGAGCTTTTTCGGAGTTAACTTAGATAATCTAAATATCTCTACAGTAAAAACTGACTTTATGAAAAGGACTATCATTTAAAATTCTGCCTCAGAAAGCTTTAAACTTTTTTTCACAATTTAAAATTGAATCTAGGATCCGCAAACAAATCGTAAAGGCTTTTTAACATTTTTATTTAAAAAAATTGATCTTTTACGATTCTGTGCATTGAAAACTTTTTTTTCCAAAATAAACGCAAGGTGGAAATGAGACACAGTGGCGCAAGTGTATATTTTAATCCCCATCAGTAATATGAAATCACTAATTATTCAGCAAAACATGCACTTGAATACCATATATAGGGATAAGTTTTGCGTTATTCTTAACTATGAATTATAGAGTCGTTTTAGTCAGAGTTATGGCGCTAGATTGTTTTCTGTCATCATCATCACCTGCAACATTCGAGGTGATGAAACAAACTAACATAAAAAATTAAATTGGAAAAGGTTCTAGTTTTACTGGGCGCCTAATACCAAACTGTGCCATTAGAAACCTTTACTGCGTGTGAGTGTAAACCTTTTCCCTAATTTCCTGAAGTCTGCAAATCGGGTTTAATCTCCGCACCAGTCTATTTCCTGACTAATCTCCCCTACCACAATAACTTTGTCCCCCCTCACGGCCAGAACGTGGTTTATCCAAATGAGTCTAAAAAACGTCTAACAAGATCAGAGACAAAATTAAATGAGTTTAGCTATGTGTATTGTATCGGGTTCGCATATAATCAAGATTAAAAGAACATTCCGTCAAGTTATCGGATTGCGAGAGTCTTAACTGAGTATTGTTAGCTAGGGAATCGTCAGGGCAGAATAATTGTCGAACAATCGACACAAATCCCACCACTTTAAACAAAACCCTAGAAATAATTGGTTTTCTTTATTGCGTTATTTTGGGCACTACTAGGGATTTATAATACAGGATAATTAGGTTTACAAGAATAATATATTTCGAATCTAGGATTTGGAATCCCATTCTAGAATGTTTTACCTTATTTAAATGTGCAACACTGTGCATATATTTTCTTAATTGAAAATAAGTACCGAACGGTAAATGATTATGAAGAGTATTGAACTAGCTATGTGTTTTTAAACTGTGATTAGAGCAGTTTACGTAATCAAAAATATTTCATCATATTTTTTATACCACGCCACGTCACTTAACACTATCTGCTTGGAGGGAAAAAAAGAGGCTAGTCAAGGAGGGTTTTGTTGCAATAAATGTTAGGCAGACGATTTTCGGCTTTCTGGTTAAGATATTAAAACTAGTTATTATCGTCTGGAAGAATTAAATAGTTAATTAACTATTTTACAGAGTTATACCGCGGTAAAAGTATTTTAAAATAATTAATAAACAATCACCTTAACTGAATAATCTAATAAATAGGATACCATTATTTGTGCTAATTCAAAACATAGTTGTTTAGGTGGAATAAATTTTGACAATAAATACTAAACTTGTTTATTCTTTAAATTAAATTTTGTTGGGCAGGGACATCACGTTGCGCTGATGTAATTAATCATTCTGTGCGACTAAACATAGCTTCTCTTTTTTCAAAAAAAATGCGATCTTTTTTACAAATACTTAAACAACATAAGAGCATTTCAGCATTCTTAACTGAAGTAGATTTTAATCTTGACGGGTTCATTATCAATACATTTTCGTATAGTTTTGACATATGCATCGGTCACTTTAACCATTCAGCCACACAAGCGTACAGCATTAGTCGTTCATATATATCATATTTTAAAAAGGTTAAAGAACAACCTAATTTTTTTCCCAAAGGAAATTCATGTTTATCGCAAAGAATGGGAAAACCAACGGGGTTAACACATAGGTATAATCGTCAGATTACCTCGCGCCCAGAGTCGGGTTACCGGATCTATTGTAATGTGTTGTGTATGATTCATACGTTCCTTTAGTTTAGAATAACTCATTAAATCCCCTGGGAGTGTCCATTAAATGCATTGCTCAAGGACTCAACAGACACGCTAGCGACCAGTTTCGACTGCAACATTTCGGTTGAAAGGCGACGTACTAAACAACCAGACTAATCTGCCTGACGTTTCCTATTTACCGCAATATATAGGCCTAATAGCCACATCAATGATATAAGATGTGTCAGGTTTTATTTATTTAAGCCTAACTAATTACATGTTCTATTTAAAATAGATTTACTTCGTTTTAAAGTGGATAAGTTGAAATGAATAGTTAACCATATAATGAATAAACAATTATGTACTGTTCCTCTTCCTTTGAAAACATACCAACAACCTCAGGCTCAAGCAACTCGTTCCAAATGCAATATATGTGAAAACAGATTTAAACGAGCAGATGATTTAAAAAGACACCTAATGATTCATACTCGGAGGGAAACCATACCAATGCAATGTGTGTGAAAAATCGTTTAAACAAGCAGGTAATTTAAAAACACACAAAGTAATTCACTCTGCGGAGAAACCATACGAATGCAGTGTATGTGAAAAAATGTTTAAAGGAGCAAGTCAATTGAAAAGGCACCAAATTGTTCACACAGATAAGAAACCATACCAATGCAATGTGTGTGAAAAATCGTTTAAACAAGCAGGTAATTTAAAAACACACCAAATAAGGCACACTACAGAGAAACCTTACACATGCGATGTTTGTAAAAAAATCGTTTAAACGAGCAAGTCATTTGAGAGCACACCAATGGATTCATACCAAAAAGAAACCTTACAACTGCGATGTGCATAATAAGCAGATATTTTACAAAGACACAAAGGAACTTAAAGCGGATCAACCATTTGTAAACCACCACCGTCTAAATCCTTAAACTTTTCATTATCGTATCTGAATCTGGCACCAAGTGGTAAAACAATTGGAACGAAACTGCTGGGACCTTTTGTTTATGGTTCAACTACGCCACCTGACGCTGAAGGGTGTCATCAGTTTACAACAATTTCGTGTTTAATAGAACGGCGGTTGTTTAACTTTAACTTTGCTCAACAACAGCAAAAATTGCAATAATACTTTATTTTTTGTGAAGCAATCGCGAGTTTACTTTTGTTGTTATCGTATTAATTATAAAGACCTTGTGTTAAAATTGTTTTGCAGTGTGTCATACTTTATACTAATCAGGTCGACTAAAATTAAGATTTCGTTTCCTTTTAGAGATTACGTTTTTGTTGTTGTTGTGATTAAACACCCGACAGAAGCATTGTTATATATTCAGTTTGAGTTCATTAATTTTTTGCAACAGTTTTTAAAAAATGACTAACGAATCAGATCACGTCAGGTAAACAGGAAAATACGACAAAACTTATTAAAAAGATATAATTAATTAAATATAGTAGACGCGTTAGAACCTGAGCGACAAAACACAACAATAATTTAATGAAGAAGAAGTGTGCGGTAAACGCGACCAGTAATATGAGGAGCCGGAACGAAGTGTAAAAAAAAGTAAAATGAATTTCCACTGATGTTAATTGACACATTAGTTTAAAGCATATTTACTGAGGCATACTCACGTTAAATATTCTGTTTACAATACATAATGTGAATAACATTAATGCATTTTATTTAACATTTACTTAGAAGTGGGAAAAAGTGCTCTACGCACTAATGCACCACAAAAAGTGGATTACTAGATATTGTGAAATACTAACACTATTGTAGCAAGAATCCCAATATATAAATAAAGACAGATTTATTTTAAAGCTGACTGCCGTCTTTATATATAGATGACATTTAACGAACAGGAAAGTGGAGAAGAAAGAAGCTACGCACTGACAAAAAGATGACTGACATTCTCCTGTTGAAAATTTTGGGGTCCCTGGAACAAATATACCTTGACAGGATAGATGTGGAATTGCTTCAAGAGAGCAAAATATAGAAAAATAGATAGAATAATATAGAATATTCTTGTTTATCTTTGTGAATAGGAAAAGGCAATAAAGGGGTTAAACACAGCTGGCAATTCGTCAGATAACCTCGCGCCCACCGTCGTGTTACCGGCGCTATTACAGTGTGTTGTGTATGATTCAGACGTTCCTTAATTTTGGTAAAACCCAATATTCTAATGAGGTTTAGCTAGCGACAAGTTTCAAACCTTCAACCCGTCGACTAAAAGGCGACACACGAATCCACCAAGCTATGGCGGTGTGATCCTAGAGACCTAGATGAAGATGGCATTCAATAATAAACTAACATGTCACAACCAATTTTTTATTACTATATTCGGATGCTTGCTGCAACCTTTTGGATTTTCTCATTTTCTAGCAACCTTTTTTTGGCTTGCTATTTATTTATTTATTTATTATTATTTCTTATTTATTTACTCTAACATTTTGTTTGTTTTGTTTTGTTCTTTTGTTTTGTTATTTTTTTTCTTTTTCAAACTCCTAAATAAGTAATAAATCGAATGCATTATTGTTATGCAATTTGTGTGTTATAATAACAATATTTAATGTAAATATGCCCCGATAAGTGTGCTTGAAACTAATAGTGTCATCTGACATTAGTGGAATTTCATTTTAGGAGGTTTTTCTTTTTCCACTCTGGTCCACGCTTTCGGGCCACACCTTCTCCTAAAGCCGGCTCCCCCACAGTACCGGTCGTGCTTTACCGCAAACTCTTCTTCAGGGCTCTAAATCGTTTAGTCTTATTTAAATTTCGATTGCTAAATATTGTTCATTTACCTAGGTTTGGCGGCCGCGTCCGCTATATTCATAAATTTGTATCCTTTTTTACTGACGTGTTCTAACGACTGTTCGTTTTGCCGTCTTTTCCCGTTCCTGTATCGTGATTATATCCGTTTGCCATTTTTTAAAACCGAAGCAAAAAAAAATTAATAAACTAACTAACTAACTAACTAACTATGCAGTCGGACTAAACAGAACAAACATATTTATCTAGTACGGCCGGTTGGTCTAGCGGTGCGTCGCCTTTTAAACGAAAGGTTTTAGGTGCGAGTCTGGTCGCTAGCAAGTCGATTGTGTCCTTGGGTAAGGCACTTTACGGACATTGCCTGAACCTAGCGGGTTTATGGGTTTAACCAAATTAAAGAAACGTCATATAAAACACACTGCAATAGATCCGGTAACCCGACGATGGGTGCGAGGTGATCTGACGATTGCCCGTGTGTTAAACCTCTTAGTTTTTACCACTCACGGGGATAAACATGTATATCCTATATTATCCTATCCGTTCGGTCGATTAGCTTGGTGGGTTAGTCCATCAAATTTTAGCCGAATGGTTGATCGGACATTGCCTGAACCTAGTGGAATGATAGGTTCCACTTAATTACGTAGGAACGTCTTAATCATGCACAACATCATGCAATAGGTAAACGACGGTAGGCACTAGGACACTAGGTGATCGGACGAATTCTCGTGTATAACCGCCCCTTGCAGTTTCCCATTCACGTGGATAGAAATAAATATCATGTCCTAACTAAGGTAATGTAGCTATTTTAGGGGACGGTATAAAAGTCTGACGTTTCTACTATGTTTTAATCATTATTTAACTGATTTAAAAAAGTAAACACAAATAAAACTAAGCCAAATGAGGAAAATTCATATCCGCAATAGCAATCTTTTGATTAATCATTGACAGATGGAGATAAGCAAAAACCGGTTAAAAATAGTTTGGTTTATTATTAGAATTTAGTTGATGAAACCTGCATCTCCAGATTGGGTTTTCTCACGTTGCAACTTACGGTAAAAGTTAACTAACATCAGCTATTTTGTACACGTGTTATATTCTCACAATGCAAAGTAATTAGGTTAAGTAAACTTATCTATCACGATTATATGTTTGGTTTTCTAGTGCTCGTGGGCTACTGCTGGGGTTTGTAAAGGGCACTGCTGCAAGACTGGCAGCGTAATCAACGTACGTCTGTTTTACTTCTAGTTTCATGGATGGTTCTTTGTTTTCAATCGCTGTTGTTGAAACAGGCGTGAGTTGAAACAGGCGTATATTATTCCAGTGACATGTACATATATTTAAGAATTGAATATTTTAATAGTAGTAGGTGGGTGAGGATGGCTTACCAGAATAAATACACATGTCTTTGAGTCGTTTGTGGCACATTCGCTTGGAACATTGGTTGCGTGTCGCCCTAGGTTTTAGTTCACACGCACGACACGACATTCTCCACTACCATGTTCTATGCTACCATTAATAGATGTGCAAGTCCATTGTGTGTGCACAGTCAACAGTAGAGCATTGGGTATTTATAGCGTAAGAACTATTTTAGAAAGTAAACGCGTCAACTCGTGATTTTCGTTTGATTTTAAACCCATTTGGGCCGTTGCTTTATTCCTTCACATAAACCTCTGCTCAGTTTAAGCTAAGTTGATTTTAGGATTTACGTCCAGTCTTGTTTCACTGAAAATGTTGAAGACTTTTGCATTTTTGCTCTTTGTCGGGACATGTAAGTACGACATAATTTTGTTTATTGATCGTGTTATTCCATTGCTATAAAATATATGTGATCATTAGATTAAGATATTATGTTGAGAATTTAAGGCCATAATTGACAAAAATGGAAGAGTTAACAAACGGGGAATTGTAAGATTACCTCGCGCCCACCGTCCGGTTACCGGCGGTATTGCTGTGTGTTGGGTATGATTTGAAATATTTATAACAAAAACTGCCTTGTCGAAGAGTCCATTAAAAAAATTGACAAGTAACCCGACTTAAAAATAAAATAAACTTGTTTTGCAGGCAGCGCTGGTAATGGGTGTTACGGTAACATCTATAACACAGACACCACCGGTGCATCATGCACTACTGCGAGTCAGGACAGCCTAGGATACTGTGGTGAGTTTCGTAATTATCGGTTGTATCCAAGCACTTATCCGACATTCTATGATAACTTATTTTATTTTTCCTCAAACAATAACAAAGTTATTGTCTACAAAAAAGACAAGAATAAATAAAGAAAAAGAGAATAAATAAATAAATAAAAAATACGGAGAATAAATAGAGGGAATAAAAATAAATAGGAGGAATAAAACATATAGGGGAATAGAAATAAATAGGGGAAATAAAATAATTAGGGAAAGTAAAAATAAGTATCAGGGGAGGGGGGGGGATAAATAGGTGAATTAAATATAAATAACAGAAAATAATCAAAAATACATGCCCTTGGTCACGCCAATTATTGGGCGTTTTACAATGCAATCCATGATATTAAATTTCAGATTATGTTCTTTGGAACTGTGAAGGCATATTGGATGTAACGGGAATATTATCGAATGACGAAGTCCTAACAGAGATTGGGACATCGAACCAATAACCGAAGTTGCCAGATATATGTGGGATAAACGACGACAACAAGTTTGTCGATTTGTAGGTTGCTGAATCACACCATGTCGTTTGGCCGAATGGTTAACACGACCGATATACATACAAATTCTATACAAAAGTCTTAGGGACGAACCAATCGTTGTATCGTCCCTTTAACCGATTAAACAAAAGTGGTTAAATCACATTTAGTCGTTCGGCCGAATGGTTAACAAACCGAATTGGTCTTGGGAACGGGCCCAAATAGGACTCGAAACTTGTGAAAAACCCGGTGAAGAAGGAAAGAAAAAGTCCCGATTGCAATTTTTTTGACCCGGATCATGATTCCTACTTTGTGGTTTCTCACTTTAGGTGAAACCCCGAATTTCTCTCTGTGTTTGCCATAAACCGTCTTACTCACAGGAATCTCTGCTTCCCGCACTATGGCTCAAACCGACCTGAGTAGGATGAACAATTACAAGTCCAAGATCGAACAGGCTGGAAAACAACTTTGCATGGATCCTGCTGTGATCGCTGGTAACTAAACTGATATACGTTTTACTTGGCTAAGTTTCGAAACCATGTTACGACTGTCACTAAGTATCATTTTTGAAGGATAATTGTATCTGAATCAGTCGTGCTGAAACACTCGGGCACACCCTGTAAATCTAACCTTTTTTCAGGTATTATCAGCAGAGAGACCCGGGCTGGGGCAGCGATGAACAGCAATGGTTATGGCTCTGATGGACACGGGTACGGGCTTATGCAGGTAGGCATTGATGTTAATGTGCGGTGAACTGTGTTATAAATGTGCAAGTGGTGTGCTTATCAAGGTTGATTTGTGTGGTAAAGTATATGATAGGGACTTTGGAAATGTAGCACAGATGGATAGGAGGTGTGCTTATTAAGGTTGATTTGTGTGGAAATGTGTATGGTAGGGACTTTGGAAATATGGCTCAGATGGACAGGTGGTGCGCTTATTAAGGTTGATTTGTGTGGAAATGTGTATGGTAGGGACTTGGGAAATATGGCTCAGATGGACAGGTGGTTTGCTGGTATGTGAAAGACTCTGGATATACGCCACAATTAAAATATTGGAGGTATAGCACCATTAAATGATATGCACATCGAGTCATTAAAGCACTTCTAAGTCTAAGCAACAAATGAAAAGATACGAACATGATTATTCACAGGTTGACGACAGGTACCACACCATCGAAGGTAGTCCTACATCCCTCGACCATATTCTTCAAGGAACCGGTATTCTGATCGATTTCATTGGCCAGATCGATCAAAAATTTCCATCTTGGTCTCAAAACATGGTGTACAAGGGCGGCATCTGCGCTTACAATATCGGTGTGGGCGGTGTGCAAACCTACCCGAATATGGACGTCGGTACGACCGGTGATGATTATTCAAGCGACGTCGTTGCACGCGCCCAGTTCTACAAGGACAACGGATACTAAATGATCATATGTGACAATGACCATTATAATTCGTGTGATTACTATAAACTTAAGGGGTTTAAATAAAACACTTGAATCATACCGTGTGATTATAAAAATATGGCGAAAGAGAATCGTGAATTTGGTTTAGTTTTGGTTAGTTTACTTAATTTATTGTTGCTCCAGTATTAAAAATGGAAAAATAAATAAATCACGGCACAGGGACATCAAAAGATGGCAAAACGGACAGTCATTAAAGTGACACCTCATTTAAAAAAATAATATAAATAAATATATATATCGGACTTGGCCGCCAAGCCATCATGCAAACCAAAGAAGCCCAAACGATATAAATCCCGGAATATATCATTGGTTGATTCACGGAATGAATTAAAATTGCGGAATTGTCTCTCATCTAAAAATGCTAGTGTGTGTAATTTAATCGTTGCTTTCAAACGACTGATAGACTACTATATCAAAAATTCATGTTTAATATTGTTATTTGTGCCGTGATTTGATTATTTTGCCATTTTTAATACTGCGGCAAAAATGAATAAACTAAATAAACTATCCCGGATAGTGGTACAAAGTATTCCTACCAAACAACGATCCACCTTGTTATTTTCTATTGGTGTTAAACATGATCATTACCTGAACCGATGAGTAAAAAGCCAACATGATCCAAAACGAAATTTATTCAAAAAACGAATGGCAATAGGTTAGAGGTCATGAAAGGAACGAAATAAAACTTAAACGTTCAAACTCAAAATTGCGCGAAAACTTAATAACAGTAGAAAATAATAGGCACTACAAATCAAACGTACAATGTGCTTACTAAAGTTATGCAGCCCATGCTCACAAAAACAAAGTTAATGTTATATTTAGAAGCAAGCGTTTGAGCACACAAAATCAAAGCACTTATTAACGAAATATCTACACAATAAATATATATTTCACGTGAAAAAATAGTCGATAAACTTTTCTGTAAGATATAGTGGTTTTGTCATTTATATCCTGGTGGGTGGGAAATTTGTACGGAAGAATTAGTCGCGGTTATCATCGAATAACTTTTTCGCACACTGATAGCTTTTAAAACGTAGATCAGCGGTTCCCAAACTGGGCGCCGCGCGCCCTGGGGAAGCCGCGAGCTTTGCCAGGGGCGCCGCGAAAGCATGTGGAAGTTGCTGCATTTATTGTTTTTTTCACAAAAAACAGTAACATGTGTGTACACCAGTAAAACGTTAATTGAAGATGTTTGAGCCTGGTGTGCAACCCCTATACCACTGGCATACAGCATTCGTTTTACTTGTAAAATCCATTGTTCGGTGTTATCTGCCACTATTTGCTTACTAACATGGCATTGTTTTCGAATAATGGTAAGTAACTGTTTTGCATTAATTGACTGTTCGTCACTTTAGTGAATAGTTTTAAAGAGTTTGAATGGTTATCCAAATGCATGCTATAGGCCTAGTCTGGATATACAATACATGCAGTTTGAAAATTTTGGCTTTATGAGGGAGCCGCAAGGTTTAATAAGTTTACAAAAGGCGCCGCCAACAAAAAAAGTTTGGGAACCGCTGACGTAGATAATTTTACCCAACGCACTTACCCAACATATACATATCCTGCTAGTTAGGGTCATTGTAAAGTAATTTTTAAAGGCACAAACGATACAATTTAAACATAAAATTGGCAGCGGATTTAACACGAGGAAATTGCTAATATAGGAAACGTAATTAACACGAGTACGGATGTACTAACTTAACCAAAAGGTTACAAACACAAAAAACAACACACATAAAAACAAAACAATAAACCAAACACACAACATGCAAAAGCACGTGCAGAAGCTTAATAGCAATCTTCAACAGGATACATGCAAACATGCATTAACATAACACAAGGCATGCAAAATTAATACTGCTGCGATAAATGCAAACATAAAAAAAACGTTTTTTTGTGAGATGGTTAAAAGTAAATTTAAAAAAATTCGGGAATTCGTGTTTTTGTATTGGTCATGTGGTGGGTGTGGGGTGAGACTATTCATTGGGTTGTAATACAGGGTGAGGTAGTGGTTGCATTTGTGGGTAACAATGGGTCATTGGTGTATACCCGAGGGTGGGGAATTTGGATTAGGGGAATATGGATTAGAGGAATATGGATTAGGGGAATATGGATTAGGGGAATATGGATTAGGGGAATATGGATTAGGGGAAATGGATTAGGGGGATATGGATTAGGGGGATATGGATTAGGGTGTATGGATTAGGAGAATATGGATTAGGGGAATATGGATTAGGGGAATATGGATTAGGGAAATATGGATTAGGGGAATATGGATTAGGGGAATATGGATTAGAGGAATATGGATTAGGGGAATATGGGTTAGGGTGTATGGATTAGGAGAATATGGATTAGGGGAATATGGATTAGGGGAATATGGATTAGGGGAATATGGATTAGGGGGATATGGATTAGGGGATAGGGATTAGGGGGATATGGATTAGGGGAATATGGATTTGGGGAATATGGATTAGGGGGATATGGATTAGGGTGTATGGATTAGGGGAATATGGATTAGGGGGATATGGATTAGGGGATAGGGATTAGGGGGATATGGATTAGGGGAATATGGATTAGGGGAATATGGATTAGGGGGATATGGATTAGGGGATAGGGATTAGGGGGATATGGATTAGGGGGATATGGATTAGGGGGATATGGATTAGGGGAATATGGATTAGGGGATATGGATTAGGGGATATGGATTAGGGGATATGGATTAGGGGGATATGGATTAGGGGATATGGATTAGGAGAATATGGATTGGGGGAATATGGATTAGGGGAATATGGATTAGGGGGATATGGATTAGGGGGATATGGATTAGGGTTTATGGA
>CH002204.1:8757-23580 GCA_000149265.1 Ciona savignyi | reverse complement strand
GGGAATATGGATTAGAGGAATATGGATTAGGGGAATAGGGATTAGGGGAATATGGATTAGGATAATATGGATTAGGGGAAAAGGGATGAAGGACATATGGGGATATGGATTAGTGGCATACATTACAGCATGTGGGTGTAGAAAAATTAAAATAAATTAGAAAAAACAGCTAAAAGAATTTAAAAAATAAGACAACGAAAACCCTCTTTAATGTTGCAGCTATTATGTTTGGTTTAGCTGATAAAACACAATAATTGCTTGTTTCATAAAAAAATATAAGAAAATGATAATAAATACCTGTGTATTATGAGTTTAAGCTAAAAAAATTATTGCATTCTTCCACCTTTATTATTTAACAATGGAATAACAAATAGGTTTAGACTTTGAAAAACTGTTTTAATAAAAAAACAAGGATACGGTCAGGTTGCCTATTAACTCTTTGTATATGGAAATGGAATGTGGTCAATTGAGGCATTATATACGGTCTGTTTTGAACTTATTTATACACAGACTCTATTAGACTAGTCCATAGACATATTACATGTGCACAGCCAAGTTTGTTATTCAGGAACTGGCGTTGTTGTAGCATTCCTTCAAAACTGAAGACAAGGAGTGGAGTTTCTGGTACCCGGTGTACAGCTTCGCTTGTTCCTCGTAGTTGGTTGATAGTTTGTGGAGTGTGGATGGGTGGATACTGGGTGGGTTTGTGTATGGTTATTCGGATTGGCACAGATGGACAGGTTGTGTGCTTATCAAGGTTGATTTGTTTGGGAATGTGTGTGGTAGAGACTTTGGAAATGTGGCACAGATGGACAGGTAGTGTGCTTATCTAGGTTGATTTGTGTGGAAATGTGTATTGTAGGGACTTTGGAAATGTGGCACAGATGGACAGGTGGTGTGCTTATCCAGGTTGATTTGTGTGGAAATGTGTATTGTAGGGACTTTGGAAATGTGGCACAGATGGACAGGTGGTGTGCTTATCCAGGTTGATTTGTGTGGAAATATGTATGGTAGGGACTTTGGAAATGTGGCACAGATGGACAGGTGGTGTGCTTATCAAGGTTGATTTGTGTGGAAATATGTATGGTAGGTGGTAAAATGGAAGTTGTAACAATGTCATGACAACTTACTTTTCAATGTCACTTGACACGGCCAATGCCTGAGAGGTTGTCCATAAAGTTTGTAAGATATCGAGGCAGTCATGTGAAGTTGGGGAACTCCCTTCATTGCTACTTACTGTAAGAAATCTATGGAAAAGAAATGTGAATATTACATCTCTTACAAGGCACATATAACTATATAATTGCTTCCAAGGTTAATTTTAAAATAATATTAATTTTAAAATAATACGATTTTCCGTGTGATAACGCCCCTTGCGTTCTCCCATTCACAGAATTAAAACATAAATAGCACATCCCATTTCTACGGTCACAACATACTAATAAAGCTTATTTGAACTGTATTATAAAGGAAGGGTTGAAAAATAGATCACCACCCTCTAATTAAAGGCCACCTAAAAACAAAGGGTTAAATATAGTGCACCGTGGTGCTCAAATAGAGGTTTTACGGTAATCAACTATTTCATCAAATTCACAAAAATCCATTAATCACCCCCCACCTCTCAATAGCAGATGCTAAGCTGTCAATCAGAGCCAGCAGCATAGGTAGAACATGGAACGCGACGGTGGGTTGTGGTGGGGGCTGTGTTGGTCCCTGATCCATGTGTTGCACCAACTCCAGTGGACCCACGTTTTGTATGGAGGGTGAGTCGAATCGCAGACTGCAGAAGATCGCTCCACAGTGCTCAATAATCGACACCCATACCTGCGAATCATGGTGTTTGTGGGTGTTTGCATGTGGAAAATAAAGCGGCATTTAACAGGATTTAAAAAATAGTGGTGGTTAAAACTCTCTAGTTTTTTTTAATGTGGTAGAACTGTTGATGCATATTGTCCGTTGTCTCAACAGAGAGCACTCATATTTACTTGCAGGTGGTTTAAAACATGGGTCACTATCTCCTTACCTTATAACCACTGCCCTGTTACCAATGATATTGCCTTTTAAATTTATTACTACATGTTTTTGTTTTGGGCCACATTCACAAAGTGGCTTGATAAGGACAAAACAACAACCTTTTAATTAACAACCTCACTCACTAAGAATAGGCTAATTGGCAATATTCGTTCCATAAACATAATAATTCTACATAATTTGATCATTTTAAGTATGTAGTCATAGTGGCTCAGTTAGTAGAGTCTTGGGTTCGTATTTTCAAGGCTGTGAGTTTAAATTTCACCAGTAGTAGTATTTTTCTGCTACTATCACAGTTTAACTTTAATAATAAAGACAGCAAATTGGATAGACAGATTTCCTTTATTAAGCAAGTCCCCATTAAAAGGTATTCATGTTTGTGTTATTTCGAAAAAATACCTTGTCGAGTACTCCCCAGAAGATTGGAGTTTCTTGTTGCGCATCACTGGGATGTTCATCAACATAACTCATCATGGCAACACTGCTAGCATCATCTGTGATGTAACAATGTAATAATGCTGCATGTTATTAAGTGGAATACTGATTTGTTTCGTTAAATATTAAAAAATTTATAAACGGATTTTAAAGAAATTTTTTTAAGAAAAATGAAATTTGTAGGCAAATTATTAGGGTAACCGAGTAGAAATAATTAGGTGGTAAGTAGAAATTTTAATGATTAGGAAGATAATGGAATATGACTGTTGGAATTTGTAGGTCAGCTTTTAAAAGTAAAGAAGTAATATTATACATGCAATTTAAAAATATGAAAATATTTGAAAATTTTTAGAATATTTTGAGGTAACAGGTTGTCAAATGGTGGATTATAAAGATGTGACATTTTCTAATTAGGTTATTCAATATAAAGCCATTAGAAATAATACAAAAATTTTAATTCAGTTTATCCAATATATTTTTTCTACAAGGCTAGGTTTTGAACCCATGATTGTCTCGTCACCAAGAAATTTTTGTTTAGATTTGGTTTATAGGTTAAGTTACCAGTTCTGCAACATAACTGTATTGGTTTATGCATTATTAACCCATCAGAAATAGTACAAACCATCAACGCAAGTGTCTAAGTCTTGTGTGATTCCTGTTGTGTCTGAACCTCCATCCATTGTTATCTGGAACTCCTGCAATTCAAGTTTTTAATCATTTTTGAATTACTGAGGATATGCTTTACCTCAGTGCAAATAAAATGTAAGTAAATGAAATAAGGTGCATTGATGTAATGTCAAACCCATGATCACAGTCTTATTACACTGCTGTCCTGTACTCCATTTTTATATTTAAATTGTCTAATATAATTTAATAACCTATTTTATATATTCATTATACATTTAATACAATAAGATCAAGATGTTACTACATTTGTGGTTTAACCCATTGATCAACTACATTTAGGCTCCAACCACTAGGTATTTAACACGCTGAATATCGAAAAGTGGGTATTGAACCTGCAACCTTTCTGGTATAATCAATATACATTAACCTCAACACTAGTTAAACTATCATTGTGAAGAAATTGTTATTTAGAGTTAAATGCCTAGGTTTAAGCCAAGGGTAAATTTACTGTAAATTAAGATTACTCGCATGGATTTTTGGCCTTGAGTGACGCGTTCAAAAATTACAGCAGCGAATTTTAGCTTCGTTTAAAACTTGCTTTCGTATAATAACTAATAATCAATAGGTCGACATTATACCGGAAACCACCTTAAAAAACTTACCTTCAACTTATTCAAAGCTGACTGAACTGATTCGTCATACTTTCGTTTCTGACAGATCCCAGCAACCAATGATATCGCGCCATCGATGAATTCCTTCTTACATTCCATGTTGTAGGAACCTGGTGGACGGTGGGCATGGGAAGTGTGTTTTGCTGGGTATAGTACTTAATGTATGTTACTATGGTTGATAGGTAAATTCACAACCCGTTTGTATTTTTAAATCTATATGGGGATATACATATTCACAGCTTAAGTATAGGATCACATATAGGATCACATAGAATATTTATGTCTGTCCTTTTAGATGGGAAAATGCAAGGAAGAGTTGTCACACAAGTAATCATTAAATTAACTTGTGCGAACTGTCATTGGAGCTATTACAGTTTGTTATGAATGAATAAAACAAGTAATATATTCTACTTTTTAGTTTAATCCGTTGATTCATAGCCCAAGGACACAACCATCCAGGCAGCAGCTGATTTCTAACAACCTTTTGGCTAATGGCACCACACACGTATGTAATAAAGCCTACTTAAACAACAACAACATATAAAATCTTAACTCAAGCCACAGAGAAAATGTAAAGGGAATTGAAATATTTGCATTTGTTACATCTGACTGTTGCCCATGTCTTGCATTTAATGGATGTTTTATTATTTATTATGTTCAATATAATTTGATCACTAATATTATGCTATGTGTTCAATGAAGTGAAATTAAAACTAAAACAACAAATTCCACTTTTACCTTTGGAAGGGGAGTTGTAGCCATTATTGGCGATGGTTTTATATGACAAGTAGAGGTTGTCAACAAGTTGACTAAGCAATCGGTCGAAACCAAGCATGCTGAAGACAGCAATCCAGTGTTTCTTCATACAATGCAGAACATCTGGGTAGAGATGGGGTTTGGTGGATTTTGACACATAGAATAAGATATTCATGTTTATCCTTGTATATATAAAGTATTGGAGAGGCTTGGGTCTGACTATTACCTGTGTGATAACGAACTCTTATATAATTACAAGGTTAATCTGAAAATTGGTGTGCAATAATGCTAGGCTGCATTATTGAATTAACAAACAAAACAAAACATCGTAGATCCTTGTTTTTTTAATTAATCCACTACATTTGGCCTTGCCCAAAGACACAACCTACCAGCCAACGGTTGATCTTACAATCTAATTTTTTCCAGCGCTTAAACTCACTGAGATACGCAGTTTGATCAAGGGTAAAAATGCTGTAATAGTTTCAGCATTCTAATAGTGACAAAATACAACTGAACTCTTGTAACAACACGACTGCGGGTATGAGGTGACACATGGTGCACAGTATTGACTGCTGGCACAAGTTGTACCTTGTAAACTCCAGGGGGGTTTCCTGACAACAACCTCCACCCAGATAGCCCCATATGCGTCCCTCATTTCGTGCTCGAGGATAGTGGACAGAGCCCCATGGAGAACCCCCAGGAATTGATCGAGCCTCTCATTGTTTGGGGGTGATTCACGCTCCGTAGAAATAGGGGTTGATTTTTTTGGAGCTGCGGAATAGTCGTCTCTATTTTATATTAAGCAGGAAAATCCCTTATTAGACCCACCCTTTATTTCAAGGCTAAGATTCTAGCCCATAATCGTTTCGGATCAGACCAGATCATGGGATAGGATATTCATGTTTATCCCATGAATGGGAAAATGCTATGGGTTAACACACGGGCAATCGTCAGATCACCTCGCAACCACCGCTTAATTACCGAAGCTATTGTAGTGTGTTGTGTATGATAGAGATGTTTCTTTAATTTGGTAGAACTCATCATTCGATTAAATTTAGGCAATGTCCGGTAAGTGCCTTGCCCAAGGACACAACCACCTAGCTAGTGACCAGTTTCAAACCTTTAACCCTTCAGCTGAAAGGCAGCACACTAACCCACAAGACTAATCATTCGGAATCTGAATATTGGTCATCAATAAGAATGTTTAATTGTATGCAATTCATTATATATATGACAGGGCGTTACCTGGCCTAAACACTAATCACATACACAGGTATCGAAATAAATCAGCCATTGGTATTTGCATGGTTGTACAAAATTGTAAATCTGACTATTCACACCCAACTACAAACTGTTTTGGTTTCCCAAGGACACAACTATCTAACCATGGATATATTTAATCCCACAACCTTTCGGCTGATGGCATCACCAATGTATGTAATAAACGAATATGGACAACTCAACCACCTACAACCAATTTCCAATGCAATCTTACTTGGGTTGACAACAGACGCATCAGGATCAGGTTTACCATTCAAACAGCTTTCTTTGAGTCCATCTAATAAGGACTTGATGTTTGAATAGCTCCTGGAGAAATATGAGAAAAATTGCATCAAGATTTTTCTATCATTGAAATAGGATATTTATGTTTTATTATCGTTGATAGGAGCTGGTGGTTTGTTACATAAGCTGTCTTTATATTACCTTGTGCACACAGTCAGATTAGTTACTGAAGCTATTAGGATAAGATAGGATATTCTTGTTCTATACCTACATGAGCTACATCATTATATTTTTCTTCTTATCCAGGCTGGTTATTGGAGCTATTGCAGTGTGTATAATCGAAATCTTACCATGCACTTTGAAAAAAAAGCAAGAAAAAACACTAAACATATTATCCACGGTACTTACGCGATATTGTTGACCATTGCTTTGTTACCAAGGTTACAATCGCTGGAGAACAAAATGGTTTTGTGTTGCCCGGGTAACCGGGAAAAATAGAAACAACATTGCAGAAGTCGATCATCATTCATTTCTATGTTGAGTCCGTCTGCGAGCATTGGGGAAAAGTTTTGATTTAAACTATATTTAAAATGGCCTCTACAGTTAGGATAACAAATAAATTGTCTTCACATTAATGATCAGTTTTAAAATTGGAAATATGTAAATTTTAAAAAAATTAGTAATTGTTAAATATAAAAAAAATAGATTTATTTCTACTTTCTGTGTTGAATTGTTTCTAATTTATAAGACTTTTGGATAAAAATGGGAGAAAAATAAGACACTATGTTCATGTTTTATTTCTTAAATTAAAAAAGCGCAAAAAAAGTTATTATTAGTGCAATTGGCGGATACCCGACTGTCAGGTTACCAATCAATTTTTTTTGGTACATATGACGGATAAGTGGCTTGTATAAGGTCTTAACTGACTGGAGCAGTGGCTGGATTCGAGCCCACAACCTTTCAACCAAAAGCTGACGCTCTAACCAACTAAGCTATGCAACCGAAAAAGTTTCAAATAAATTGAATTTTCTCACCAACTACAGCAGCAGCTTCCAATATAGTTTGACCACGAATACCGGCTTTCTTCAAGGAGAAGTGTCTGGAATATAAAAGATTTTGTCACAAGGCCATGGGTGTCACTCATTTTATCTCTATTTGCTGTGACGATAAAAACAACTTTGCAAAATAGTTTTATTTAAACTTCCAAGAACATTATTTTATTGAAGAAACAGTTGACAATAGATATATAGCTAAAAAGTATGTAAAAAGCTCATTAGTTCAAATACATTGGTTAATTGGTTTTAATCAAAATGATGTTTTCCCAAACGTTGGGCAATGTATGTTCTCATGTATTTTTCAATTGCGTACAACGTGAAAGACTCACTTGTTCAAGTAAGTGATTGCTCTTCGTGCTTTGAACGCAGTTGGTTTGTTTGACTTAAGATGATCCAGTTCCTGGTTGGAATACATTGGTTCTTAAGACATTCATGTTTATCCCCTTGAATGGGAAATCCAAGGGGGTTAATACACGGGCAATCGTCAGATCACCTTGCGCCCTCCGTTAGGTATCGGAGCTATTGCAGTGGGTGCCTTCAATTTATGCTATTCGGATGGACAAAGACAAAAAACAAAATTGCTGCAAACTTTCCAATAAATCAAAAAAGTGTTTTAAGGGAACTGATAATGCACATAAATGCTATACTGAATAATACAATGCACTGCACTGGTGTGAGTACTTTGAAACTGTGGCCAAAAGAGATGTGTTTATTTATTTTGTTGCCCTTGTCATTGCTAAGTAAATATACAAGGTGGTTTAAAAATAAGCAATCTGGCAATTTATAAGGTAGTAGATCTAGTAGCCTTACTTAATATATAAATATAAGGTCATATAAACCCACTTGTACAAAGTAGCCTCACTTAAAAGATCAACTACCTCACTTATACATGTTTTTTTATTCAACATTGTCTGAACTCATTCACCCATTACATTAATTGGTTCCACTAAACTGAAGCAATGACTAAATTTGCAACACACTGGAATAACTCCGGTAACTTGACGGTGGGCGAGAGCTGATCGGACGCTTATGTTAACACACCTTGCATTTTCACATTCATGGGAATAAACATGAATATCCTATCCTTACACAAAGCAAAGACCAGGTAACAATTAGACTTTATGCAAAACTAGTGTGCGTGTGTCAGAGGTATTACCTGCATAACTACCCACGGAACCACGACCACTGCCCGCCGGAATGCAGACCCCGACGGTGGACACCAGTTCACAATCGATTCAATGTCTTTCATGAAATTCGAAGCCAGAAAAATATTGGTGTCGACGACAACAAATAGAATGGAGTTGGATGGTTCATTGGGTGCAGAAATTTCGTTTGGAGTAGTAAGATCTGGATGTAAACGTGTTTTGGAGGTCGTTGTGTAAATTAAGAATTGTATTACAGATGGGCATTTGGTGTAGTATTAGAATTAATGCATTGGCACCAAGTATGGGGGTGCAGGTAGTGCACTCCCTGTGTTAACCACATTTATTATAAATGTGAAATAAATTAATTGATTTATTACCTTCACTCAAATCCATCATTTCAACATCATTTTTAATGGTTGTCACAGTTTGGGTATGCTGCGGAAATAAGGTAATTAATATTGTGGTAAGTATATTAGTGGTACACTAGTCATCATTCAACCAGTATTTCAATGCACTTGAAATTAATCCTGGAAAGACTACTATATGTCGAGTAATTAAGTACTGTCAAAGCTATTGAAGTGTGTATATTGTTTAACCAATTCTGTAAACTGATATAATCCATTTGTAAGAAAAAAATAATGCTATACCCTAGAACATAACCATATATTTCCTAGCTGTGTAAGGGTTCGGTCCCACACCTTTTCCAGTTTAAAATGTCAAAGTCATAAACAGACCATGGGCAAATGTAACCTTGGGCATGGCAATTCTACTAAAACTTTAGGAATGTTTAACTTATATCCAATACACTGTAATAGCTCAGATAAACTGGACGGTTGTATGTGGATATCAGACAATAACCCATATAGGCCTAACTACAACCCCCTGGGATAATATGAGCATGAGTTACACTAAGCATGCTATATTACTCACTTCTGTATTGCTGCTTGAGGTCTTTACAGTTTCATCACTTTCCATAATAAGTGGATTCCGATACAGATTTGGGGAATTTGCGTTTAATCCTTCATTTCGATGTTTCGGGATTTTTGTGCCTTGCTTCGCACATGGTAACTTTTGTATTGTCGGAACCTTTTGAGGTGTTTGGGGTTTTGGTAACTTTTGTTTTCTGTGTTTCAATGGTGGTTGTTGCGAGTTGTTGTGATGTAACAATCTTGATTGTTGTTGGTTGTTGTTTTGTAGCAATGTTGATTGTTGCGTGTTGTTGTTTTGTAACAATGTTGATTGTTTTGTGTTGTTATGACATAACAAAGGTGGTTGTTGTTTGTTGTGGCATAGCGCTGGACTTTGCTTTTTGGCATTTTTACCTAATAATTTTTTTTGAAAATGGTTTTTTCTTGCAACTTTGAAAGGGGTAAATTGCTGAAATGTTTTAAATTCCGCCTTTTCTTGATTTACTTTCAATTTTTTCGGTTTTTGTTTTGTTACAATTTTTTCTTCTATTTTCTTATTCTTTTTTTCTTGTTGACGATATAATTTTGGTGCCGCTTCAATTATTTTAAGTTTGTTTCGTTCATCTTGTGCCTTTGTTTCTTCATTCCTTTGTGTTAATGTTTTTTCCTCTTTCTGTGTGCTTGTTTTGTTTACAGTTTTTCCTGATGATTCCAACAACAACGCACCAACAGACACATTGTTATTTGAATCTGGTTTGTTTAAGAGTTTTGATTTTTTGGGAGTTTTCAGTTTTACCCGTTTTTTAACTGTGGCGCTGCCAGACGGGATGTCTATGTCTCCTGATTTTCTCTTTTTGCCGACTTTTATAGTTGAAGTTGAAATAGCGCCAGAGTCTGTTGAAGTTTTCTCTGTTGGTCAAATTAATACAATTTGAAAATTTAAACAAATTTCCGACTAGGTTCATTAGTTTGAGCAACATCTACAGCCTAAAGGTTTTTGGCTTGAAACATATAGCTTGCTTAGCTGATTTTGTTAAAGGACAAAGAGAAATATTGGTGTAAAGTAAACAAGTGTAAAGTTTTCAAACATTGCACATAATTTGCATAAACATTTGTTATAAACTCCCTGTGGTTATCGGGTGTAAACTATACATGTGCTACAACAAATCTAAGAAATAAGTGTGAAAACTCACTAAATGCATAAATATTAATAATATTCATATTCGGTATAAATATATCTTACATATTTTTTAATTTAAAAACAGAAGTCGAAAAAGCATGGATTAATTAACTAGTTCTAACAACCCATAAAGTATTTTAAACTAATTGTTTCTTCCTCCAGCATTCCTTGTTTATATTTCTAGTTAAAACAACTTTAGTTTTATTATTCAGTCTAACATAATAAATTTTCTCTTGTATTAAATAAAAATTTATTGCTTACATTAATTTAGTAATTTATTATGAGACACTCATTACTAAATCTTTACAATTAGTACCTGTGACTGAGGTTGGCTTTGTCCATGTACTTTTTCCTGTGGATGTATTATGATAGAAAATGTGGCCCTTATAGTTTAAGGATTCTCTTGCGATCCAACCTTTTGGCAGCTGTTTTCGTATTAAAAATAGTTCATTTTTACAATTTTTATCCGGTGGAACCATTTTTATCACTGAAATAAACAAAAACAGGTTTAAACACGAAGAAACGTTAAACTTTATAACAAAATGGAGTGCTTAGACAAGTCAAACGCTGATTAAAGCTTAATCAATGAAACAGATAATTAGCCAAGGTAGACTCTTAGAACCTACAAGCAAGTTTAGAAGTTTTCATGTTCTCTATTGAAATAATGCAGTCCCCTCGTTTTTTAGGGTTAATTTTTTACCTTTAATTCGTCAACAATATACAATTTACAAGAAGTAACATTCACTAAGTGATTCAGCCACAAGCATTATGAGTAATTCAGCCACAAGCATTATGAGAAAGCTTGGCACAATCTTTCGGTATTGATTATAAAATGATGCCTTTTTATTATTGTTTGACCTGAAAAGCAGATGAAATTCTATACAAAAATTAGTTTCCATAGTTTTAGTGAGCATTTTCCCCTTCTTTTCTCCGTTAAGTTTTGCCCGTTTCTTTGCGAAACGCAATATTTCTCCGTCATAAGTTTTGCCCGTTTCTTGGCGAAACGCAATATTCCTCCGTCATATAGCTGAATGGCCCAAATTTGCGGTCATATTATCCTTCGGCGAGGTCACTTCAAAGGTCCTGATTTGATATACCCCCCAGCGATCTTAACTGGATGAAACGCGTAAACAAGTTCGTGACGTCTTGCAGGTCTCTGCACAAAATTTATAATTCTACAACGGGGCTTTCCCTTGATTTAAATATCTCATAGAAATTCATAAAAAAAAGAAAAAAAATTGTTTTTGTTTTGTTTTACACGCCAACCAAACGTAATGTTTATTGTACGTTGCATAAGCGTGTAACATTAGCTCAAATTACCGATTGTATTCTTTTTTATGTGACAAAGAGACATACTGATAACACTTTAAATATTTAAGCAGCTAATGCTAAATGATTTATTAATAAGACTAGAGAAATATTTGTTACAACATTTCTATTTGTTGGATTGACGTGAAAGTTCAGATGTTGTGGATAAGTGTGTTGATCGATCGGAATGTTTTGAACTTCATTTAGTCTAATAATAATTTAGTCCAGTAACTATTGGTTTAAAAATAACATTAACTAACTAAAATAAGAAAAATAGACGAAGAAAATGTAGTTTAAACTTAGTAAGGGACTGGTAAACGCACAGATGGGACAGAGATAATCTATTCGTAATGAAATACCCTAACACGCTAATTTCTTAACCGACTTAAAACCAAACTTTAACAATATTCCTATTATCTTTAAGACACCGCAATAGTCCAATAACCCAACAGCTGAAAGGGTAATTTGACAGTGTTATATTGCCCCTTGCGCCTTTTTACCTTTATCTGGGATAAAGATAAATATCTTATTCCATCCTCTTAAAATTTCCTGTGTAGTACTAAATAGTGAAATAGGCAACTAGTAAAATAATAACGTGAATATTTTAAATTTATCAAACCTGAATGATGTTAAAGTTGGTAACTGATGAGTAAACAACCTGCATTTATGCAAATTTAATTTAAATCCAAGTGAATAGCTTGGTGAATTTGTGCATCAACTTTTAGCCGAAGGATTGTAGGTTCGAATGTGGTCACAAGCTAGTCAGTTATGTCCCTGGGCTGGCAACTAGCAGACATTGCTTTCTTGGATGCATCTAGACTTTTTGATTTAACGTCACACTTAAACCTCAATAATATAAATACCAAAATGTTTTTTATGAGATTGCAACAAAATATACTCTTATAGATATTCACAAAAGTACCATTTTAAATAATTGATACTGATACTCTCTCTTTCAGATTTCCTAAATTACCATTATGCCGTGCACTTACTGTAATACTCAATTCACCTTACTGAATTGGAAATTACGTTGCGGGAATTGCGCGAGGCAATATTGCGTCAACTGCATCTCGGCGAAGTTGTGCAAACCGTGCACTGTCGTCATCAAGAACAAACACTCGAGGGCACTGCTGATGGACCTCAAAGTCCGAGATTTAAAAATCTATCTTCAGAACTTTAAGATAGAGCACAGGGCTTGCAAGGAAAAAGCTGAATTGGTGATCTTAATCCAAAATCAATTTGGAATCAGTCAGCCCCACGTTAATAACCTCCATAACTACGCAACAGGTGAATCCCCTAGGCCCAATCAAGACAATCAGCGTAATCCTATCCAAGAAAGTCGCACCGAAAATGCCCCATCTACTAATGCTACACAAATGGAGGAAAATTCCGCCTCTGGTACCCCGTTTAATGCAAGAGATAGGACTGGAGGTGTTGGCCCCGAAGTTGGGGATCTCCCTACTCCCCCTAGCTACCAGCGGACTCAGGAAGCTTTTGCCTCGGCTTCAGAATTCAACCCCAATGTGCCTGGTGCATCCAATACAAATAGCGAGCAAAATCCAACCGGTACCCAATCAAATACAAACTTACAGGAAGAAAATGGGGTGAATGCGGGTGAGACCAACCCAGAATCAACTTCAGGGGTTGATAATAGCCAACAAAGTGCCTCAGAAACAACTTATTCTTATTCGTCATCTAGAGCAGAACGAACCGACAGTAAAACTATCATTGGTCTATCTGAAGTAAAAAGTGCCTCGGAAATTGATTCCTACTCAGTCAAACAACTAAAAACTTTACTCAAAGATAACTTTGTGAGTTACAAAGGTGTTTTTGAAAGGAAAGAGTTGGTTAACAGGGTCAAAAACCTCTACGAAGATAACTTAAAGAATGCAGCTAGTGTTGAGGACCAGTCGGAAACCGGTTCAAGTTTTTACGAAACTCACGTGGAGAACTTCTGTAAAGTTTGTTGGGAAAACCCAGTTGACTGTGTGTTCATTGAATGTGGTCATTTAGTGACATGTGTTGTATGTGGGAAGCAGCTGCGACAGTGCCCGATATGCAATGAACGTATCCTACGCACACTTCGAGTGTTTAAATCTTAGTGGTGTTGTGGGGCTGTGCATATGTTACCTGTTAGTTATATTTTTTAATTTTTTGAAGTAAATCACTAAAACTTAGAAATAATTTACCAATTTCTTTTCATGCAAATTGAAAAAGGAATCAGTTACCAAGAAAGCTCGCAAACACATTCTCTGTAATTCTAATGTTGTACAATACTTTTTTTCTATCCTGAATGCAAAACTATATTCAATTATAGGGTTAGATATGATTTCAGTCTACCATAATTTGAAATTAACAAAACATTTACAGAGAAACGGATAATTTTTTTTCTTTTTAGTTAAACATTATTAAAAATCTAGATATGTCGACAATTCTAGCGTATGTTTGTTCATGTAATGTAGATTTTTCAAAAGGCAATGACAACTAGTGCCTGTAGATTTCTCAATATGCACTCCCATGTTAGAGGAATCTCTTATTTATGCTTTGTAGCAAATGCACAATGCGATTACGCAACTATGCATTAATGAACTTTATACCTTACTATCGCATGTTGCGATTTGTCGTGTGTGTTGTAAACCGATATTTTATTGCCGCGATTGGTCATGTAAAACACTGAAGTAGTATGAAACCTGGTTTAAGTCATGCGTGTAACACTCTTGTGAGCTAGTGGAGTGTTGGTTTGTTATTTTACAGCGAGGTTACGCTCATAAACCATCATATAAGAAACAAACAAACCTAGCTTTCTTAAGTGAGTTCGTGTATGGAACTTGCTTTAGACGGCAATCTGCAGCATCTACACTGTGTAAACACATTAGTTACCCAGTAAAAATCTTGTTTTTTTGGCCATATTTCAGAAATAATATGGTATCTATTTGGAGATTTATTTTAAAATAGATTTAAAAATGTATTTTTTTTCGAAGTAAATTACTTTACTGGCTTTTACCTTTCTACTAAGAATTTGTTGAATTTGTATACCTTATTCTATAAGTAATGTGTACGACCATGTGAAAAACAATAAGTTTACATCTTGGTTATGGGTTGATATAAGTCCTGCTAGGTAGCTTATGGTAGTAATATCATCAGCAAAACGGTTGTGGAACCAGGCACCAGCTAGTCGTGCTCTTTCAAAACAAATGCTCCGAT
>CH002206.1:14131-71016 GCA_000149265.1 Ciona savignyi | reverse complement strand
TGGCTAATCTTACAGTTTGGGCCATTGGTGCATTTGTCGACTTTACGATTTAAGAGTGAGCACTCTTGTTTATTTTAAACAGGTAATACGGAGCACGAAAAATTTCATTATTGTTACTCGAAGTTACAATCTGCTTTAATAGAGAGTGGACGTTTTTTTGAAATTGCAAGCGATGTGGTTACATCAGCTGGAGAATTATTCACAACCAGTATTGTTGCATTGATTCAAAGAAGTAATATTGACATCAAGAAGTAATTGCTTTGAGTAAAGCAATTAGCTCGTCTGTAACATATCACCGGAAGCAATTTGTTTTAATAGCTAAGGTTAATCATTTTAATTTTAGTGTTGAAAAAATTATTGTCATGTTTCAAGTTGATCGAATTGTTTACTTTAGTGTTGAAAATTGTATGGCAACTTGGGTTGCAAACCTTGGTGTATATGCTGTAAAATCATTACCAGTAACTCCAACACAAGCTTACAATAATAATTGTGATAGTAATGTGCCACTTGTCAGTTTAACCAAACTTTATTTTAAATTTCCATTGTATGTTTACTATATTGACCATGAATTTTCTTTGGTGCAAACTAGTTACATGTAGGTTAAATCCATAATATGCACCTCTTGTTTTGCACTGATATGGTAGTCGATTGGGGTTGTTGTACAATAGGTGTGTATAAATGTGCCTGACGTTTTTTATTTTTATTTAAAAGTGATTTTATGGTGAACCAAATGGCTGCAACGTCAAGTATCCTTATAATGTGATTGGTAAATATGTGATTTTATAGCTTGAATTAGGGCTAATACTGTACACATGTTACCTGTATATACCTATATATTCACTGTTTAATATCCTGACAGAGACTATTTTATTGTAAGTAAAAATGAGAGAAACAATATTAAAAACTTTACCTGATTTGGATAAAGACATATTGGTAAAGTTGGAACAATGTCTAAAAGAAGATGTGGGTGTTGATGCAGAAGAAGTTCTTCACTTAGTTACAGAAGCAGATTTACTGAAGATCCTTAAGACAATTCCTGCTTGCAAACCTATACGAGCTTGGAATGGTACGTATAAGAAAGTAAACGGTATATATTGATACGTACATCATTTAGCCTACCATTTACATATATAGCCCCAATAGCTATTTACAACCGAGTATGGTGGTTGTTTTGTGGCCCCTAATATAATCATATGTAATTAATTTGAATCCTCATTCTATACCAGTATTTCTAATTTATTAGATGAAGATCGCGCAAGGGAACAAAATGATGATCAACTACTTAATCTATCACGTTCATCATCTGGATTTTCTACAGAACCAGTCGAATCAGACCAAAGTAGCATTTCACATGAATCACTAAATTCTCGTGGTTGGGCATACAGATTTGTTGTTTCATGGCGGCAGTTTCCCAAAGAAGTGTTAGAAGTGTGTGGAAAAGGTGAGATTCTCTCAAACTCATTGAAGAAGGACATGGTCCAAGTTATCTGCACTGAGTTAGTTAATAATTTAGGAAATCCTGGAAGAACAAATTTGGAAACTATTGCTTATTGTATAATATCAAAATATCCTAATTCTTTCCAAATATGTGCTGATGGGGTCTTTTTATCAAATACACTTAGCGATCTAACAGATAGCATGGATTATCGTATTGACAATGAAAAAAGTAAACGACCTGCACAATCTGATGGTCCGGTGAAACCATATGGATCAATTGGTGTCCAGTAACTGACATTTCGCCACTTCTACAACTAAAATATTGGAACATGTCTGAAGTTCAAAAAGCAATGAAAGAAATCTTCCCATTGCAGCAACGAGATATAATAAACAAACCACCCATGTCTGTGAATAATATAAAAATTGTCTGGCCCACTAACCTAGCTTAGCTCTGCGGAAACACTGTTGCTTAAGCGTGACCACAAAATAACGTCTCAGCATATAGGAAGAAACTGGGAGGAATCGACTTCTATGCATAGCCTGCTGATCTTCCAAAATGGGAGCGATGGTGTCGTTATACCGGTGCTATAATAATTAAAGCATTTGGTAAGCAGTAAAATGTCGAGAAAACTATTTTTTCCTTAAGAAGTGATTATTTCTTTCAATGCCCATCTTCCGAAAATCCGCGTAGCTTTGTTGTAATCTTAAACCTGTTATTTTATATTTTTACATTTTCTTACTGTTTTACAGTGATTAGTAATTAATTTTACATGCTGGACTTAAAGAATTAGAAAACCGAAGGTTCAGGTGGTCAGTCAGTGCATGGGTATCATCATACGCACAAACAAACATTTTCAATAACCGTTTTTATATATGGAAAAAAGGGTTCTTTACTGCATTAACCATCTGCTATCTTTGACATTTGTTAGACAACATGGCTCAATTATGCAGAAACCAAAATTTTGGGTAATATAATCAGGGGAATTCCCTCCCTGTGAGTTGAAAAACCAAAACGACATTTTTTTTATATAATTAGCTTTTTTGCGCATAGCGCTCCTCAAATGGCTGCTCCAATTTAAATTAGATTTGATAAAATGTGAGTGCAATAGTCACTAACTAGGGAAATACCCAAAATATGAGATTTTGTTCTTAAATCATGATTGTGACAGAGGCATGGCTTGTGGCTCCGACATCTCTTATACCCAGGGAATTGAAAAACCAAAATGGCATATTTTTAAAAATAAGTTCTTTAGGGCATAGCGCTTGGTCGGGTAAAATGTTAGAAGAAATACTATACCTAGGGAAATACCCTAAAATAATGACTTGTTTCTAAACCATGATTGTAACAGGCATGCCATATCGCGCCGACATCTCCAACAAGGAGTCGCCAAAGCGAATTTTATCTAACAAACATCTAACTTTGATAACATTACTCAGATTTGTAAAAACATTAATTAATGTTTGCAGTACCCACCTACTAAGCCCAGTTGAATTCCCCAAAATAATGAAACTCAATCGGGCTGTTTTGGGAATTGACCTTTATTATACTACAGCGCGTGACAATAAGCTTTAAAACATTTGTGGTAAAATGTTCGGAAATCTCACACGCATATTCTTTTTATAACTGCACATGAAAAAGAAGTTTGGTTTAATAACTATGGGACCCATGCGTTTATGCTTGCAGAAACAAAAAACTATGACAGTCCGGTTAAAACTTTCTGGAATGTTAATAAACATACCTTCCGGCAGACAGCTAAAACATCAGAAATCAGTCCAGCGTGAAAGCAATATTTTTGCTAAGCGTCGGGGAGCGAATATTATGCGTTTTGGGACAAACTTTTAATTATATCTAGTGATGGAACTATGGTTTCTATTTGATATCTGTAAGTTCTGGCAATAGACTTACTTGCTCACTGAGTTCCACTATAAATGTTGCTCGTAGTCATCAAGAATTTTTTCAATTAATTGCCTGTTCCAATCTTGCAATTTTTGCATTAGTTTACTGTCACTGTGGTTTAACCTTTTTACAAAAGCTGCATTTAAAACCTTCAAATGAATGATACTTTCCAACTTTATCCTCCCCTTACTATATTCTGACGTTTCTCTAACTCCTGTAAAAATTAAGATAAATAAAGGTTGAATTGAAAAATAAAGATTATATTTAACTTTTAAATTTAAAATATTTAATATACCACCCGCGCATACTTTTTTGTCTTTTGTCAGTTAATGAACTGCAACTGGTCAGAATTTTGAAGGGCGTAATGTTGAAAAAGGCTTATTCGTAATGTTGAAAAAACTACCGTGTGTTTCTAGCTAGCCCATTTGTTGGTTACTAACTAGTTGTTAATATATGTTCACTGCACTATTTTACATATCCATTTACTGCGAAAATACGTCGATTTAGATGTTTAAAATAACGGAAACCAAGTAAGTAATATTCAGGCCACGTTTAGTGCGTGCGTACAGATAACGAAGTAATTTTTTAGGTACTGGTTGATATGTATGTATGCACTACTTTGTTGCCACTTCTATTAATATGTATTATAAAAGCTATTTGAAATAATCGATAGTGCATTTGATTGCTTTCGTTTAAAACCAGTCAAAAAAGGCTTGCCAAGGATAGACTATCCTTGTAACAAATATGTATGTGCCAAAGATATGCTTTTGTCTGTTTTAGGCAACGAAATATTCTTGCCCGGAATCCATATCCAAAGATAATTCCAAGGAAAACTGGTGGATGTTACAAGGAATATATATTCCTTGCTTCCTGTTACGGCCACACGTAATGAAGTTGACGCGCTATTTCCAATTTCTTTATTTGGTGTTTTAGCGGTAACTAAAAAACCATAAATGCATGTAAGACGATATAAAAAGGAAAAATGGAAAAAAAAAATATCACAAAATAATACCTTAACAATTGCGCGTCCGTTACTTCGAGAAATGTTAAATGTTTAAATTAAAATACCATTAATAACCGAATCAAGACACATACCTTGGGTATTCTTAACCAAAGGTAACTGCTGCCAGCCGAAATCAAAAAGAACTATTCATATTAAAAGAGTGAAATCACCAAGAAACACAAATCATAGAAATAAAATGTAATCAAAAATCAATGAACCAAAACGATCAACGGATCACACTCATTCTCAAGGTCGGTCATTAAGATTCGAAAATTCCTTTTTTGTTCAAATAAATCTGTTACTTACTGCCCGTTGTATTGGTTCGTGTTCATCAGACATGATCACGGATTCCTGCACCTTTTTGATTGAATGATTGAGTAAACTTTGCTTCTTGGGCAGTTAACTTTCTATTCAGATTTACATGCCGACGCACTGTCACATTCGTCTCATCAATTACCGCCAGATTAAATTTGTCCGTAGTTGTGTCATCCATTATTATTCGTTCACTCTATGTGGATTATCTGGATCCAGTCACTATAGAGGCCAATCAACGCCGAATGTGGTTGGTTGGTTAGTCTAAAATAAAATAGTTTAAGCAGTTAAAGGGTTAATTAATCATTAGCTGAAAGCTTGAGTGTAGATTCTTTCTTGTGGGCGACCTGCACTTCGCCCAGAATCACACTAGGATTGCGTTTATTTCTATTAACGCAAATGTCTTTTTTTAATCAGCTCAAACGCGCAAATCTTTTACTTTCTGTAATGGCGGTTTTTTTTATAAATAAATTATATACAATCAAAATATCGTCAGTAAAGTTTATAAAAGAATGACATAAAACTTACCAACTGATTAGCTTGCGTTTCGGTACTAACACAATAAAAGGAAAAAACGAGGAAACGAAGCAATAAAAAAAATGACATCACGACCTTGTGGGAATGCCTGATCTGATGATATCAGGGGCAATCAAGGACGGCGCACCAACAGCATCAAACGATGTGAATGAACTTTATGCGTTATAGAGATGTTACATTAAGCGTGCGTGATGCAAAAGAACAGAGAAGGAACTAAGCAATAAAAGTAGGATAATAGAACGTGGAGAAGAGGAATCATTAGTCACAGGGAGGGGTAAAAAGCAATTGTGGGAATGTGGCACAGAGAGTAAGTAAGAAAGCGTTTGTACATCCATCACCTTTCAGTCGAGAGGTTGTAAGATCAAAACCAGGCGCAGGCCAGTTAGTCAGTTGCGACTTAGCGGATGTCGTCTGAACCTGGTGGAACTAAAACAAACAGCAAAGTAAGAAGCAGCAACTGAATCAAAACTCTTTCCGTCCCAACTCGCCATATATCGCGAGTTGGTGGGAAAACATGGTATCCCGCCTGTATATAAATGGGTGCAAATCTAAAAAACGATTTCTCCGCAATGCGTAATGGTAGAGACCTCAGCTATGGCTCATTCGATCAAGGAAACCCTATATTTTATTCTCTGTAATTTTCGTGGAGAAATATTAAAAATGCGAGGAGTGATAGCCTTTCTTTTTCAAGGCTTCGCCTCTTATTTCTATCGATTTTACACGAATTTACAAGTGACTAACTCAGCCAATAGGAGTCGCGTTAACTTGCGGAGAAGCTCTTTTTGTCAAGCAAGTCTTTCTTTACATTCTCTGTGAATTTCGTGCCGTTGAGAAAAAAAGGAGAGCGTTGGTGACGTTTTCGCAGCAGGCGTTTATGCTTCGTGTTCACCAAAGCATGAATCCAGCTGGGCCTGCTGAGCGCACGATAAAGAAAAAGGCGGCGAGACTAGCTAGTTCGGTGTGCCCTGCTTTGAAGAATATCGGTTATAGTATTTGTGTTTGTTTGCTTTTGTATGCCCTTTTTACACTTCCTTCACTGTTCTTATTTATACTTTTTACTATTTTAGTTCTACAAAACTAAAAACTTCAATGCGTTTTGGTTCAATTTTTCATAATATAGTTAGAATAAAGGAAAATTTCAATTAGGAATAGTAAAAAAACTACTAAAGATACAAATACAGTTCAAATTTTCCTGAGTACAAAAACTATTAGACAATCTACATTCCAATTTTCATATCATTTAGGCATACCAATAATTAGTGAGTATTTCGTTTGTCAGTGCACCTCAAAATTTTCAAAGTCGAGCAGAATTTTCTTTACATAAAAAGTGGTGTTCACTAAAGTTTACATAATATATTCTTTATTGGAGGTAGATTCTAGGTGTGCGGTTTGTTTAAAAGAGGGATAAATTATCTTTCCAACCATACTAAATATTAAATCATAGCATAAATTTGAGAAAAACTGTGCTAATTTGAAAATGACCAAAAATTGTAAAAAACACTGCGGGACAGCATAGCTTCGGTAAGTGGACAGTGGCCACGAGTTATCAGATGATTTAATGTAATTTCCCCACCTGCAAGGATTGAAATTACGAATGCATCTATATATAAAAGGTTCTGTTAAATGTTAAATTACTAATTAGTGGCCTGGATGGAGTCAACCTACCCAAACTGTTTATTAACAGTGGTTTATATTAAAAATGCAGACACTAATCCTAAAACAATTGAATGTAAAATGATTTATAACGGCTTACTTGTGATACTGCTGTCCTTAAAGGACTTCTTTGTCTTTTTTCGGCTTAATTCCAACCAAGTCCAAGAATATTGGACAGCCAACTCCTTGGTCATAAATGCTTTTATAAATCTTCTAATATAGGAACGTATATCTTTGCTGTGTCCACTTTTCTTCCAAGGCCCTTAAAATCCTAAAGAAATATATATATATATATATAGAAATTAAAGATTAAATACTTGAGTTAAATACACTTAGATAAGTTCCGGTAATCATCATACAGCAACAGGTCCAAAGTTCCCAGATTAAGTAAAAAGCAAACTCCGATTTATGTGGTTTTACTTTGCAGCAGGTTAAAATGTAAAAGGCTTCTCCTTCACATGTGAAACACACTTACTTGAGAGAGTAGAGCTTTTTTAAGACTTGACACCTGTTTCTCCATATTGTTCATTTGTTTTAGGCATGTCTGGGTATTTGCATTCATTTTTTTTCAATCGTGGCTCGCATGCTGGTCACGTTGGCGGTATTATCTGACCGCTCTATTTCCCTTATTTTTTTGGGTGGTGTCAACCAATAATGAAGTTGTAGAGAACCGTTGCAGGTCGCTGCCTATTTTGTTAGATTGTTCGTTGTAGGCCCCAGGTAAGCCGGTTACAACACCTGATGCGATCTGCGATTCCCTACGCGCTATCTCGACTCTCGGAGGTGCGCTAATTACTTGAGGTTTTCTGCGTAACGACTCTTTGACTTGACTATCTGCTGTGTTTCGTCGATAAACGCCTCAGTAGTTTTATAACATCAATTGCATTGAGCAATTGAGGCGATTAACTTAGTACCAATTACGAGTAAATCGTTAGATGTTGCAACGATATAGATTTCAGATAAACTCTCGGTATTCTTCACATACAAGAATATTACTTAATGCGTTAGGACTCTCTCGAGCAAAAGTGAAATAAACTTATATAGGCAAAGTATCCGGCAGCTGCGGTAACAATCGTAAATCTAATAATAATATTTCCGTGATGACGCATTGTCAGCGCAAATGCCGGCTGTGCGATCGTAAATCTTATGTAAGCACATGAGGTCGCTACAAAGTAAAGGATCTGTAAATCTTAAGCAGTGTTATCTAAGTTTCATGGCGGAATGGGGCACATCAATAATAAATAGTACCGGCGGTACAAGAAGTTATATATAGGCTACCACCATGCTATTATGTAAAACAGTTATTTCATGACCATACAGATATATGATTTACAAAAGCCTACCTTTTAGGAGGATTCATTTTCTTAACTACCGCTTGTACCGGTAGAGAGTGTCTTGTTGAGGTACCGGTAGTGGAGCTTGATTAAATACGCTCATCCTCACTATCTGATCCAGCAGAAGATGTAGACACATTGCCAGCCTTATATGCCTTCTCTATGCATCTTTCACACGAGTCTATGTCATAAAGAAAAATAAATAATATTGTTCTATAGTATTACAGATACTTGATATTAAAAGAGTACATGAATCACTGCGACTTCGAAAGAATAACACATATTATGCTATGTATATATTTGTTAGTAAACTGAAGTTTTAAACCAAACATGTATTAAAACAACAACTTACTAGCTTGACACAAGTTCTTGAATTTATATGCCTTCCAATCGTCACTTGGCTGCACTTTATCTTTTGCCATTTGTAAAACGCCACTATTTTTTGTTGGCCATATAGACAGGTGTTGTTGTCCACCATCCAGCTTTTGTGAAACGCATCAGACGTACGACATTGGTTGAATTAAACAAACACAAGTGTGTACTTGTTTTGGACAAATATGGTGTAAAAATGACACTGCCAAGTGCATGATATCAACAAAGATCAAAATACTGAATAAATTAATTGCATTGCAATGAACTTTAATCTATATGGCAAAAGAATAACAAACAATCAATGATATTGAACACTTTGAAAATTCCAACCTCTGAAAAATGAATTGATTTAGAAAACAGCAACTTAATATCCGCATATTTTTGAACGTTGAAAAGCCCTGCCTTTTTGTAATGAACAACATTGCATTCCTTAAAGCATTCCAGTTCAACACCAGTGTCAATCGAGATAAGAACTTGCCAGCGTGAGTAGTAAACTTAATACTCGTTACGATATTAACGTTTTCGTGAAAGACATGAGAAGCAATTTGTTCAAGTGACTTGTATCCAGACCGTACACAATTTTTTAAAACACTAAGATAACTTTCAAACAGAAAGCAATTTACATAATCCAGAGAACCAACCATATAACTTAAAATCTTTAACTAAATGAATGATGTTGTGCACGTTATATGAAAGGAACGAACCCCTTACCATACAGCGATATACATTAATTTGAAAATTCAACAAGATTCTTATGACAAATACCAATGTCACTTTCATAAATAACTAAGCTGACACTAAATTTAAAAAAATGTCTGTATCTCTTCTTGTCCATCCAACACCACCAGCATATAGCAAAAAAAACAGTTTTCTGATGCTATCCAATAAGCCACTTCAGATAGGCCGCATTTTGTTTGCTTGACAAAATCATCATTAGTTCTACCCTTACAGTTTGTTTTCAAGAAGCAAACATGTCTTGAGAGGTTATCATACACAACATGTACTGTACAGCGTTCGCAGCTGTTATAACCAGAATGCAGTTTAATACATTTTAATGAGCTTCGGGCTGGTGTGCATCAATATCACACACACAAATTTATTACTGGCTAATTTAAATGTTTTGCCATTGCAACAAACTATGGAATTACTTCGAAGGTTATCCATATCATTCACAAAATTCGACGAGAAAACTGCTGGTGGTGGCATCTCTCTATTGCTTTATTTCTCCGTACTGTAAATACGTGCGCATAATGGTCTCATTTGCAGTCTTATAAATGGTCACTAAAATTGGACATATTTTAAAATCTAAAGAGTGCCGGAACAGAGCAAAACATCAATATTGATAACAAGGTCCTATATATTTCACAGTTCCTTGTAAGTAAGTGACCATAAAAATGGAGTATTAAATTATTTAAAGACTTTGTCCAGTTCGCAAAATGCACGTATTTTCCCCCCTTCCACAGCCTGTATTGTAGTTTGGGCTTTGGAAATAAAGTGTTGTTGTACGTTTTTGGCAAACTCACTATGTAATGACTTTAAACCCTTCAACTATCTTGAGACCCACGATCTTAAAAACTGTGTAATATCCGGTGTCTCATTTATTGGCGCATGTACATTTTCCACTGAATGTTCCAGTGCTATTGGAACATTCTTTACTTAAATACCTGGTTGTTCACTTTCGAAAGGAATAGTTTACAATAAAGAAGAATACAACATTTGTTTCAAATTAAGAAGACAGGATGAAACGACAAAACTACAGTAGTTAAAACACGCCAGTGACTAGACACTTTGCAAGTTATGGAAAAAAATGACGTGGCCGTTAAACCTTAGATTAATAAAAATAAATTTCAGCAGAAAACAATTTTAAGTCTCAAGTAAAAGTGTGCAAGCGCGACCCAGTACTGAGGGGGGAGCCGGCTTCCCTAAATTGAATTTCCAACAGCGGTTAAAAAACCGTTTCAAAACACACTTTATAAAACATTAAATTAAGTGTTAAGTGCAGGACATTAATTATGATAGCGATATGAATACAGTATACATAAATATTTGAAATAACACTACATTAAAGAACAAAGATGTGTAATTAATGAATAGTAAGTCCGAAACTGTTGAATGTGAAGTCTCTACATAAATCGGGTCCCACTGCCAAATCTCATCTTATTGAAGAAGCTACATCGGAGAAAAAGGATTGCAGCCGCTGGCGAAGAGTAGGTGAATGAGCAATCAATTCCGCCGATAGAATTACTTGACAACTGAAACAAGAATTTCTGGGCAGTATGGGTCTTAAAGACTGCTACAGAAGTTTTAAGATAGGAAAGACAGTGAAATAATAAGAGTAAATATAATAGTGCTGGTTAAGTACTAAAATAATGTGGCATGCAGTCAAGCAATAAATACGGGCATACTATTAGGGCCGGCAAAAAACTAAAAAGAAAACAGCACTACAAATACAAATTGCCTTCGGCATGCCATTAACAGTAAAAACCCCTGTGACTTAAATGGTAAAATGATAAAAATAATACAGCATGCTGTGAGTTATAGTCAAATTGTGTTATATAAGAAAAACAAAAAATAAAGCAAAACACAGAGCTTTGTGAGAGAGGAGTGTGCAGTGGGAGTATAAGGGGATAAATAAAGAAGAGTAATAATAAGGAAAAGGTAATGTAATAATAGGTAAATAAATATTAGGGTGGTATTTAGGTAAGAAAAAGGGGATGAGGATCAATCATTCAAGAGGTGTTGTTTAACAGCTTTAATAAATTTATGATGTTGTTGGATCTCGCGAATTTTTATTGGTAATTGAAGCTAGTATTTGGGGTCAATATATTTTATGGACTGTTGGGAAATCGTTTTACTGCAGAATGGAATCGAAAATTTTGTTCTGCTTCTGGTCGTCATCCTAGTGGTCATGGGTTTTAACTGTATAGATTGAAGAAGTGAGTGGGAAGCTTTTAATAATTGCACCGGTGCATTATTGATAAGATTTCGAGTTTATGCATATCATATATAAATAAGAAGTTGGAATTGCTGCATTGTTTTAACAGTGTTTTCCCGTTTGCCAAGGTTAAATAAAAATCATTCAAATATACCTATATTGCACACACGTTGTAATTTGGCTAAGATTTGATTGTTACCAGAACATCAAGAGGAGATGCAATATTGAATGCGACTAAGAATTAGTGAGTGATAAAAGAGAAGAACGATCGATGAGTGGTCGGATTTTACTTGTAACCATAATAAGATTTGTATTTATTTTTTTGGCCAAATTAAGCATATGTGGCTTCCATGATAGTCTGTTATCTATGGTTAAACCCAGAAATTTAAATGAATTGACTTGTTCAATTTAATAGTTGTTAATGATAATGGAGGATGGTAAAAGTTCGGGTTTGGTGGAGCTGGAAAAGTACATGAATTTAGTTTTGTCAATATTGAGAACCAATTTGTTGGTCGAGAGCCAAGTAGATACTCTTTCCAAATCGTTATTTGCATTTTGACATACGACTGATTGGTTTGAACCTGGGGTGAAAATACTGGTGTCGTCTGCAAACATAATTGTTTCACTGTGTCTAAGGCAATTTGGTAAATCATTTATATAAATGAGAAATAGAAGTGGACCAAGTATTGACCCTTGTGGGACACCTAGAGTTACCGAGTTCATGAGGACAAAACACCATTAAAATTTACAATTTGACCACGTTTTGACAGATAGCTGGTGAACCATCTTAAGGCAACACCACGAATTCCACAATGTGACAGTTTGTATAGTAGTAGTATTTTATGGTCAATGGTGTCAAAAGCTTTTGAGAGGTCTAAAAAAACACCAAGGACTGATTCGGATAATAGATTAACTAACAACACATTGCTTGCATAACTGGTAGAATGTGACCTTTTCTAAATCCAAATTGGTGGTTGTGAAAAAAGTTGTTTTGTTTCAAAAAGGAATGAGTTCTGTTATACATCAATTTTTCTAGTATTTTTGAAAAGGATGGAAGGAAGTAAACCAATTGGCCTGTAGTTATTGTCTGATGTATGCTTGCCTCTTTTATATATTGAAATGACTTCAGCAGATTAAAAGCATTTACAAATTTTTCAGATTGAAGTGATAGGTTGAAAATGTGGGCTAAGGCTTGCAGAATGTTATTGGGAGTTGATTTTACAAGTTTTGAGGGAATATTGTCAATACCACTGCTAGATTTGGACTTCATATCTTGAATTATTGCTTGGATTTCCAATGGGCTTGTGGGGAATATGTAGATGGAGGAGGAAAATTGGCGGCCTAAGTATTCTGATGGAAGTGATGTGGAATGTGGGATGTGTCTTACCAACTCGGATGCAACATTAGAAGAGAAAAGATCATTAAACTGGTTTGCTATGGTAACTCAAAGAATTTTTAAGTTGGTTGACTTTGTCTGACTAGCAGAGAGTTAATGGACCGCCATGTAGCTTTCATATTTTTTCTATTGGATTCACAAAGTTTCCTGTAATGGTTTTTTTCGCACTACGTATTTCACGGTGGTAAAGATTTCTAGCAGTAACGAACGAATTCCACTTGACCTTGCATTGTTAAAGTTTCTGTTTTGTCTTATTTTTAACTGAGCAATTTTTAGAGTGTACCATTTATTTTGAGCTTTTTTACTTTTTAAATGTAAAATTGGAAAACAGTTATTATATTGGTTAATTAGTTTAGAATAGGCCATATCTGGGTCAGATTCACAAAAGATTTCATGAAGGTCTAAGTTTTGAATGTTATTATTAAATATGGTTGTGTTCAATTTGGTAAATAACCGTGATGACAATTCCTCTGATATACTATCAGTAATAATACCTGATTTTAAAATTGTGGGGTCAAGAGAAGCGCGAAAAAAAATTGTTTCGCTTTTTTTTCCCTTCATAGACTGCAGGAAACCGCTCTCATCACTAATGACGCAAAGCTAATCCAAATGGTTTATTCTAGTGAACAACGAACGTGGTCTAAGGAAATAAAACACATGAAATGAACACAACAACTGTACAATGGATGTAATTATTAGAAGATTTTGTTACAATTCGGGACTAAAAATGGACTGTAAAAAGTAATTATACAAAAGCACGAAGCAGGCATGTTTAAAATTTAAGACGGAGAGTTTTAGAGGTGAACTGTGCGATGATATTGGTAAAAGGTATATGTCAATGTCTCTATTGCAAGAAAGCAATGTTGTTTGATTTAAAAATTCTTGGCCTATTGTTGATCTATGTGATGTTTTAATCAGCTTCATCTTGGAAAACGATCGTTCTGCAGAGGCGGATTTTACAGGTAGAGTGGCTGCGATTAGAAATAATTTGGTAATTTCCGGGTAACTGTTCGCCAGCTTCATTTGTGTTGCTGCTATCTTGGCCAACATTTTGATATTGTTTACATTGACTGATTTTGTATGAAACAGACGGCAAACCAGATCGAATTGACATATAACGTCGCACGCATCCAAGTGGAAAAACACTGCCAACCACAAAAGTTTGCTGTGGACAGAAGACTCACTTTCTGGAAAGCACTGAAAGTAAATATCTCGTTCAGTGGCGAACAGAGAGCAGATAGCGAAGACAGAAGTTCACATGTCTGTAAAAAAAATCGTGTGTCCAATAAACTGATTAGTTTCATTACCATTGTGTCGAAAATTGCTTTGTGGTCATTTTCACTGCGCTGCACAGTTTGGCCACGAGTCGTTCTCATCCTTTCGTCTCTAATGTGTGAAGCCAGATTTTGAGTCGATTTTGAATATATTTCTTGAAACACATTAGTACACTTAGCAGAAACTAAGTGTTTCATTTGATCCTTTAGTCCGACTATCATCTCACTTGCCTTTAAAAGGTTTAGATCTGGTCGCTGCAACTCCGTATGAAGCGGTGTGGTCATTGAAAGGATGTGACGCATCGATAAGGCGGTAACAACTGTATCCAAAGACCCAAACAAAGTATTGATAAAACGATTGTGCTTTATGTCTAGAACTGGGATCACCAATGTCATCAACCCCTCTCTGAAGACGCGAAAGTGTGCACAGCAATGGTATTTGTATGACTAAGAATGTGCGAAGGGCGTCGTCTCTTGCAAGCCAGCGTGTATCGCAAAGTTGTTTTAGGTGCCTTACCTTAATATTTGCTTTGCGCCGCTCGTCTTCAAATATAGATAGATGTGTGGAGAATCAGGTGCTTTTGTGGTTGTTTTGCGTGCTTATAGCTATAGCACTGAACCTAACCTGAATTCTCCAACGACTCAGACTTGTATCTTATAAGCTGATACAGTAAAACACATACACTTCAACTGGTTGCCTGAACATGCTCGGAGCCGCGCCACAGCAGGCAATTTATTTTGGTGCTTATTCCAAAACGCGTTTTTGATAATATTAAATGCAAAAACTTTATACACGAAACATCAGCTTGCAAAACATATGGCATGGGGATTATATCCCGTTGTCACGCACAGGAAATGAGACACAAAGGTTTTTAGAACTGGCGCACACAGATGTGCAGCAGCATGCAATAACGGCTTAATTAAACAATTTCAAAAAACTTAATATAATGTGCAAAAATATTACACAAACCGCGAATGTCGCTACAGATGCTTTAAGCGGACTCCGATTAAAAAAGGCATATACACTTGTTGCAACTTCTCAAAAAACTCCAACACGCAATCCATCTGTTGTAACCCCCCCCCAAAATAACCAGGTTAAATCGGTGTGCAAAGCAATGCACATATATATACCGCCTTTGGATTTGCAATGATGCGGGTCGCCACACCACTGTAACAACCGCCCATAGTAGCGGCTCCGTCGTATGCCTGTCCGACAAGATGTTGGATGTCTAAGCTTTTATGACTCTTACGATGTTGGAGATATGACAGAAGCGTTTGCACGTTCACACAAAACAAATTTGAGGAATCGCTCACATATGCAGCAGCCATCTGGGTCTACATAACGCACACAAACGGACATCGTGGCAGCAAATGTCCGTGGTTTCATCCACAATTATGGTGTAGCAATAGTCAGAGCGGTGCTTTATATTTTCAATAATTGATTGTGTTACATAATCGGAAAGAAGGCCAAGGATTTCCAACTGAATTCGGGGACTTGTATATGTAGCATTTCGTTGCGTAGATTTAGTTCGCCATTCTGACAGAACGGGGTCATAGGTCACTAACGTTTCGAAAAATTCTAAAAAGTTGCCCTTATTTGATGAAGAAGCTGATTCGTCGTGACCTCGAAGCGGGCAATTTTGGCGGACTAAAGTTAAAATAAGGTGAGATATGCGTGTCAATGCTGCCCTATTTAACTCGTCTTGTTTACGCTTCTCCGCACGTTGATGGGAAATTAACTCATCGAACTTGGGTTGAGTTTGTGCGAGGTCTGCCACGACTGTACATTGTTTTTATGTGTAGCGGCGGTATGTATCACTGTGCCGTTCAAATTTAAAATCGCAACGTTTCCATGAATTAATTCATTCCTACAGTGCAGAAAGGAGACGAACTATTTATCGAATAAAGCATGCACGGAAAGCAAAACCAACTATCAGCTTTTGGGGAATACTCCAACCATGGATAATACAACTTGTACCATCGCGGATAAAAGTGGCGACCGTTCAAAACGGGAAAGAACCCAGATACCATATCACTCTCCGACGGTCGACAAGCCCTTTTTTAACAAAATCCTGAACAAGCAAATTTCTATCGGAACTTTCTTGCAAAGCTTTGCACCTATCGACAGGATCTATGATGAAGTTATTGGAAGCGCGTAACATCGACGACACTGAAGGCTCATCATCAGTTGGCACAGTAATTGTTTCAACTGGCCTAGGGGGGGTTTGGCTCCCCGAATCCTGCCTTAATTTACACTCCGAAGTTCGCCTAAAGAAACTTGTAATTTTTGACATTGTGATACAACTTCTTTGCAACGGTTTGATATTTTGCAATGACGGTCAACATGGTTGATGTGCATTTTATAGTGGTGATGTGACAATACAGGTATATTATGGAATTTGTGTAAAACTTTTCCAGAAAGCATGGAAATTTACAAAAAAACTTTTCAGAAATGTTACGATTATTATTTTAACATTATTAAAAGGACATAAATATGTTATATATATAAAAAATAGTCTGGTAATATATAAAAAAATATTCCGGCAATGCGCACTATAATAAAAATCCATCACTGAAAGTCCTTTATTATTCGAACGATCACCCCACTATCCCTTTTGCAAATCAAATAAATTATTATATGAAATACTGTTTCGTCCAAATGTCAGTCAAATCTCCGAGAGTGAACCACGCAGACAACTGCACCTGGAGAGAGCGAGTGCGATAAGCCCCCCCATCAAAGGAATAAAGACCACCACGAGTTGCGGTTTCCTACAGGCTCTCGGAGCTTTGACTGACATCTGGACTAAACGCCATTTTCTTTAGAGCCGCAATTAAACGTTTATAAGTACATACAATTTCGTACCGTCAAAATCACAAAAAATGCTTTAAATCAACCATGTCGTATATTTCAGCTATATTGCACGATTAGCGGTAAGCCTGCAATAGCATTTTTAATTACCTTCTTCTGTATTGATATTCGTATTTCCGTAGTTTCATATATTACCGGACTGTGGCACGTGGTATTCTGACGAATGACAGTGTTATAACGCTCTATTTCATAATTATTGGTCACTTGGCCTGCTACCATTTTTTATTTGTACTTTTGAACAATCTAAACCAGTTGCATTCAGTCCACAAGGTCGTGGTGTTAGCAACTTTCGGTAATTGATTTTTGATGTTATTTTTTAGTGACAAAACAAATAAGTTATTAAACAATTCTATACTGCGTACTGAACAAAAGATTGTGTAAAACGGGCTGTGAATATTCAGTAAAGTGTTTTGCATTATAATTCGCCTTTTTTCAACCATATTCAAATTTATTATTGTTTACAGAAAACGTTACTGTACGGAACAAAAAAAGGGGATTCAAAATAAAACGTCCTCGTCAAGTATCAGTTAATGAAAATTTCTAAGCCAATCAAACAAAGACAGTACACAGGATAATATAGACGTTTGACAATCTGGCGGCTATTAGTCCGGGAGCCCGTAGGGGTCGTCAACATAGCTGGAAAAGTAACCAATTTTCTTCTATATAGCAATGATCTATGTATATTTCCATAAAAGAAAATGGACGTCTGCCGGGCACATTGTGGTGGATGTGGTCAGGGGGGCGTAAAGAGGAGACCCACAAATTGAGCTAGATTAGCTCCAAAGGTAACCCGACGAAACATATTGGAAAATGTTCGGCATATCCCATGGTATCATGAATGGCCATTGCCAGACATTTCAAGTGGTGGGAAGTGCCCGCCAGACCCATATAACTAGACCCCAAAATTGAGCTAGATTAGCTCATGAGGTAACCCGATGAAACTAATGGAAAAATGTTCGTCATGGTCTACCTCTACGGTATCGTAAATCGCCAACGCCAGACGATTTAAGTGGTGGACTGTGCCTGCCAGACGCCCTCAAACGCCCCATGTTCCAAAAATTGAGGTAGATTAGCTTGTGAGGTGGTGGTAACCTCACGAAACATATTGGAAAATGTTCGGCATATCCTAGGGTATCATGAATGGCTATTGCCAGACATTTCAAGTGGTGGGAAGTGCCCGCCAGACCCATATAACTAGACCCCAAAATTGAGCTAGATTAGCTCATGAGGTAACCCGATGAAACTAATGGAAAAATGTTCGTCATGGTCTACGTTATCGTAAATCGCCAACGCCAGACGATTTAAGTGGTGGACTGTGCCTGCCAGACGCCCTCAAATGTCCCATGTTCCAAAAATTGAGCTAAATTAGCACAAAAGGTAACCTCACGAACAGTGGCGTATCCACGATTGTGTAACCGGGTAGACAACCGCGAGCACTCGATACCGCGCGTAAGCGCGAATATTTTCTTTTCGCTATTTTCCCTGCATAGACAGCAAGAAAATCACTCTCATTACTATAGACGCATTTTAATCAAAGTTGCGCTATATATAATAATAATACTACTATTTTATATAAATTTCGCATTACCCAAAAAATATTATGTTAATGCGCACTATAATAAAAATCCTTTACTAAAAGTGGTTTATTATTCAAATAATTACCCACTATTCCTTTTACAAATTAAATAAATCATTATATGAAATACTGTTTCGTCCAAATGTCAGTCAAATCTCCGAGTGAACCACGCAGACAACTGCACCTGGTGAGAGAGCGAGTGCGATAAGCCCCCCATCAAAGGAATAAAGACCACCACGAGTTGCGGTTTCCTACAGGCTCTCGGAGCTTTGACTGACATCTAGACTAAACGCCATTTTGTTTAGAGCCCAAATTAAGCGTATATAAGTACATACAATTTCGTTCAGTCAAAATAATGTCTTACAATCAACTATGTCGTATATTTCAGCTATATTGCACCAATATCGGTAAGCCTGCAATAGCCTATATGTTACTATGGTACAACACAGTCGCAATCGTTATAACCCACCCCAATGGCGCCGCGGTTTACCTTCCGTATTGATATTCGTATTTCCGATGCAATCCTTTTGAACCTGTGTTGCACACGTTCACTGACATAGCAAACGAGCTACTCAATTTATTAAAAAAGAACGAAAACATCGAAAAACCAACTACACAATAAACACAATCCTTACGCAAAGGTATTTTTTCGTATCGCGTTGGCAGACACAAATGTGTTTATTAGAGTTTGTCTGTCTAATTTGTCCACTACTTCTTTATGTGTACAAACAATGCAAGCGTGGTTAAGTCGTTTTTGTGTCATTGTGGTACGAAGATAAGTCTTTACTCGGCGCAATGTACTGAACGAACGTTCGGCTTCACACGAAGTACATGGCAGTGTTAAATACAACTTCAAAAGCATTGCGGTGTTAGGGAGAAGAACAGACAGAGTGTCGTCGTCACGAAACAGTTTGTGAAGGCTTTCTGGTGTAAAGTTGGAGATTTGTTTATGCTTTTTGTATGCATTGAATTGCGACACTTCGTTCATGAGGCCATCTGCATTTACGTCTGGAAACTGCTTTACAATGTCCTCTTTGGTAATCCCAAGTGTTTTGCCGTTTAATATATCTTCCATTGTTCCAACAAATTGTAGACTGGCTGTTTCATATCGCGTTATCAGTGACGATGAAGCAGTTGCCAACACTTCGGAATACATGTTGGTAAAGTATTCTGTGGCAGAGGTTGCATAGTTTGAAGATCGCCCTCGATTCACCCGAAGCGTAGGTTCATTTATTTTTAACACTATTGCGGCCTCTGCTGTGCTATTGAAAAACTCGGTGGCGTTTTCCACAGAAGCTGCATCGGCAGACAATACATCGACCAGATTACCGAGCAGCGACTTACATTTTCCAATTGATGTTCCCTTACCTTGAATGGCAGTATGGACAGGGTGGAAAGACAAAAGAACACGTTGAAGTAATCGAATCACAAAATACGTTGAAAACGTTTCGAGCAAAAACAGATACGATCTTGCTTTGTTCCTTGTCAAAGAATTTGTATCTTTGTTTGATGAGACTTCATGCAGCCAGTCGAGAATACTTTCGTAGTTCTCCAGAAATGCAGTAATGGCTGGAAGTCGCAACACCCATCGAGTAGGACAAAGAGGTCTCAACGTTAACTTAACTTCTTCGTTTCCAAGAGTAAAATCCTCGAACATGGCAAGACGTTTCGGAGACCCTTTAATAAATTTCACAACGGCGTTCAATGCATTTAATGCATTTACGCCATCGTGATTTGCATTAAATATGTCTTGAAGGACTAAATTCAGCTGGTGGCCTGCACAGTATACGTATGGGGCTAGTGGATTTTCGTCCTTAAAAAGTTTTTGAAGCTCTCCAAGGTGGCCTCGCATGTTTGCTGCCCCATCGTAAGCTTGTCCTCGACAGTTAAGTATGTCAATGTTGAGCGACAACAATGCTGTTTTTATAACTGAAAACAAGGACTTTGCGTCAGTTTTTGCAACATTGTACAGTCCCAGAAAATCTTCGTTAATAGAAAATGATGCATCCACGTAACGTACACAAATAGACAGCTGTTCTTTGCATGACGCGTCTGTGGTTTCATCGGCAATTATACTGTAAAATTTTGCTTGTTGAACTTTACGTACAGCATTTCCTAGGACCTCATGTGCGCAGATTTGCAAAATTTCGTTTTGAATGTCGTGGCTTATCCATTTGTAGCGCTGGGGTCGATCGAGCCACGTTCTAACATGCGGGCTGTGATTTTTTAAAATATTCATTAGAACAGCGACATTAGAGTTTTCGTTGGAGTGACCTCTTAGCGCTTGTCCTTGACGTGCTAATCCAATAATAACATCAAAAATTGCTTCCAGTGCTTTCCTATTCTCTACAGCAGTTTTGTTGTGTTGTCTCCTCATTTCTTCGATAAGGCCAGAACCTTCGGGCCCGGAGTTGAACAATTTAGATTCTTGACATTCCTTGTGATATTTACGCTCTGCATGCTTGTCCAATGCATACTTTCCCTTTTTCCATTTGGAAAATCCATCTATCCAGACCTTGCCTTTATTTTGGAGCACTCTTTGTGTGTTTGGGCATACTTTTCCTGATTGAAATGCCCAACTGCATACGGAACATGACGCTAGGTCTGCAGTCTCGTCGTATAAAATCCATGGGTGTTCTGCAATCCAACTACTTTGAAATTTTCTCGAGCTGCCTGATGAAGTACCAGGCAATTCTCTGTTGATTTCAGTTGAGGATGAAGGTGCAGCTGAGGTTGTAGATTGAACTATATCTGTCACCTGTGTAACTTCCGATACCCTTGACCTTTTTACTGCTGGACGAAAAAACGAATCTATTTTTTTACTTGCCGATTGCTTTTTAGACATGTTGCATAACTGACCACTGTCGGACTATAACTTTCTATTTTTAATTTTCAGAGATAATAATATTCTGCTGTGCTATAGTGGGTTGAGAGGTCACTATTTCTTTGTATTGCGCTCTGATAAACGAGGTATGACAAAAAAAACTACAGTGTGTCAACCACGTTTTTGGCTCAATGCCACAATAGAGGTAGTCTCTCAAGAGTGGCTTGGGCGACAGGCCACTCTTTTCTTAAAGGCAGGCCACTCTTTTTTTGAAGGCAGGCCACTCTTTTCTTAAAGTCAGGCCACTCTTTTTTTGTAGACAGGCCACTCTTTTGTTGAGGGCAGGCCACTATTTTGTTAAGGGCAGGCCACTATTTTGTTGAGGGCAGGCCACTATTTTGTTAAGGACAGGCCACTATTTTGTTGAGGACAGGCCACTATTTTGTTGAGGACAGGCCACTATTTTGTTGAGGGCAGGCCACTATTTTGTTGAGGACAGGCCACTATTTGTTCAGGGCAGGCCACTATTTTGTTAAGGGCAGGCCACTATTTTGTTGAGGGCAGGCCACTATTTTGTTGAGGGCAGGCCACTATTTTGTTAAGGACAGGCCACTATTTTGTTGAGGGCAGGCCACTATTTTGTTGAGGGCAGGCCACTATTTTGTTGAGGGCAGGCCACTATTTTGTTAAGGACAGGCCACTATTTTGTTGAGGGCAGGCCACTATTTTGTTGAGGGCAGGCCACTATTTTGTTAAGGGCAGGCCACTATTTTGTTGAGGGCAGGCCACTATTTTGTTAAGGGCAGGCCACTATTTTGTTGAGGGCAGGCCACTATTTTGCTGAGGGCAGGCCACTATTTTGCTGAGGGCAGGCCACTATTTTGCTGAGGGCAGGCCACTATTTTGTTGAGGGCAGGCCACTATTTTGTTGAGGGCAGGCCACTATTTTGTTAAGGGCAGGCCACTATTTTGTTGAGGGCAGGCCACTATTTTGTTAAGGGCAGGCCACTATTTTGTTGAGGGCAGGCCACTATTTTGCTGAGGGCAGGCCACTATTTTGCTGAGGGCAGGCCACTATTTTGCTGAGGGCAGGCCACTATTTTGTTGAGGGCAGGCCACTATTTTGTTGAGGGCAGGCCACTATTTTTGTTGAGGGCAGGCCACTATTTTGTTGAGGGCAGGCCACTATTTTGCTGAGGGCAGGCCACTATTTTGTTGAGGGCAGGCCACTATTTTGTTGAGGGCAGGCCACTATTTTGTTGAGGTCAGGCCACTATTTTGGTGAGGGCAGGCCACTATTTTGTTAAGGGCAGGCCACTATTTTGTTGAGGGCAGGCCACTATTTTTTTAAAGGCAGGCCACTATTTTTTTGTAGGCAGGCCACTCTTTTTTTGTAGGCAGGCCACTATTTTGTTAAGGACAGGCCACTATTTTGTTGAGGGCAGGCCACTATTTTGTTGAGGGCAGGCCACTATTTTGTTAAGGGCAGGCCACTATTTTGTTGAGGGCAGGCCACTATTTTGTTAAGGGCAGGCCACTATTTTGTTGAGGGCAGGCCACTATTTTGCTGAGGGCAGGCCACTATTTTGTTGAGGGCGGGCCACTATTTTGTTGAGGGCAGGCCACTATTTTGTTGAGGGCAGGCCACTATTTTGTTGAGGGCAGGCCACTATTTTGTTAAGGGCAGGCCACTATTTTGTTGAGGGCAGGCCACTATTTTGTTAAGGGCAGGCCACTATTTTGTTGAGGGCAGGCCACTATTTTGTTGAGGGCAGGCCACTATTTTGTTGAGGGCAGGCCACTATTTTGTTGAGGGCAGGCCACTATTTTGTTGAGGGCAGGCCACTATTTTGTTGAGGGCAGGCCACTATTTTGTTGAGGGCAGGCCACTATTTTGTTGAGGGCAGGCCACTATTTTGTTGAGGGCAGGCCACTATTTTGTTGAGGGCAGGCCACTATTTTGTTGAGGGCAGGCCACTATTTTGTTGAGGTCAGGCCACTATTTTGGTGAGGGCAGGCCACTATTTTGTTAAGGGCAGGCCACTATTTTGTTGAGGGCAGGCCACTATTTTTTTAAAGGCAGGCCACTATTTTTTTGTAGGCAGGCCACTCTTTTTTTGTAGGCAGGCCACTCTTTTTTTGTAGGCAGGCCACTCTTTTTTCAAAGGCAGGCCACTCTTTCTTTGTAGGCAGGCCACTCTTGTTTTAAAGGCAGGCCACTCTTTTTTTGTAGGCAGGCCACTCTTTTTTCAAAGGCAGGCCACTCTTTTTTTGTAGGCAGGCCACTCTTGTTTTAAAGGCAGGCCACTCTTGTTTTGTAGGCAGGCCACTCTTTTTTTGAAGGCAGGCCACTTTTGTTTTGTAGGCAGGCCACTATTTTGTTAAGGACAGGCCACTATTTATTTAAAGTCAGGCCAGTGTTTTGTTGAAGGCAGGCCACTTAATACATTAAAAAGTAGTAGCAAAACAATTTTAATCTGTGGTAGACAGTTTTGGGTATCAGATAATGATTTATTATTATTTTTAATAATAAATTTAGTGTAAGTATGTGGTATATTTACCAAAATATGTGATATTTAATGTTGTTTTTAATAATGAATTAGTATTTTTTGTTAGCCTAATTGGGAATAATGACAAATTTATGTCCTATTGCTCTACTTATCAGACCAGATAAACTAAATTGCAAATAATATGTGTTAAATGTTGATCTTGTATTATCAGTTGGTATGTTTCAGGGAAATAATTGTAGCCTTTAGCCTGGTTAGTTCAGAAAATATAGCAGGGGAACCTCTTAACTTTTATTAAGGTTATTAACAATTTACCTGAAAATTACTTAAATGTATATGCATCTGTCATTGGGGTCATGTAGTGAAGTAAACAATATAAAATATGCCCTACTTTTCAGAATGATCAAGAATGGCTACATTTTATAATTATGCCTTCATGCTTACCATCATTATCTCTGCTTATGGATTTGGATTCTGTCCTACAGTACCCATAACCACCATCAAGTTAACAAGACTGCTCATATTGGATTTTCTACTAAGTTACATCTTACAGGTACGGAAGTTTAACATTTTGGTTGTATTTGTCTGGATCGAGTTTGTGTCCACTATGTACATTGCTCAATCAAAAAGGCCCACAAAAAGTGGTTGTTTTTCTTCCAGTACACCCATATATACCCGTTATTTGTATTTACCACGCTTAAGTTTTATAATGGAATGTTACTAAATACTGGTGGCACTTTCAGTTTTTCATCACTTGTGCTTTATTTTTATGTACTGGTACATAGCGTAATCTCTTTCTCCAGTGGGGCTCTATTGGAAAGTTCGTATGATGGGCCGGATATATCTGGCGTGGCCCACGGACGAATTTTTTGGGTATTGGCGCAGAAAACTCCAAAAATCCTGCTAGCGTGGCGTGATTACACTTTCTTTCATTTATGTCAGTATTTTTGATACTTGATACTTTAAGCTTCATGTTTCAACGTTTTAATTAAAAATGATGCAACTTTGTTTGTGATGGCGTAAATTAGTATTGCTGGCGTGGTGCAAAATTTAGGTTAGAAAATGTTGGCGCAAAAACCTGGTGCACAGAAAACGAACTTTCCAATAGGGCAGTGGGGTATCCATTCTCACATCAACAAATTGCAAGAACATGTTGCATGTTCTAGAGCTAGCAGACATACAAAAAATCAATTTTACTATTGAAGTAAGATAAAGCATTTTTGTTTGCTTTACCGGTTCCTTCTTTTTTAGTATCGCATGACCAGACTTCCTGCTTCTGTTTTAAAAGAATTGACGCCAGAAACACTCAACACCGAAAATGATTAACGAAGAAGGGAGTATCTAGTAGGTATAATGTATAATCAATATGACAAGTTGACTTAGTTTTGTACAAGATAACTATTTTGACATATTTGTATTCTGGGTATAACATTTACAAAGAATAATAAATATTGTATTTTAACAACACTAATGAGGATGCAGTACATACCAGTATATCTTGAATACAACGAAATATACTTTTGTGGCATTGTTAAAGGGATTTATAAACAAAATTTATTTTGTAGTACATCTGGGTGGATAATAACATTGTGACTGCTAATACAATCAACATTACTGTGGAGTTAAAATGCTTGCAAAGTTATATTGGTTTTTCTTATGTGTATTAACTCGAACATGTTCACCTTTAAATGTGTCCCGCACTGGATAGATTTCAAAAATGTAGAAATTGTTAATAACACTAATGAGTTTCATCTATTGTTAATGACGGATACTTCAGAACACATTTTAAGTTAATAATTATAAATCTATTTACTCTGTAGTTTTTTAATCATGTCACATGACCGCCAACCATCTATGTCTGGTCAACACAGAGGTTTCACATAATCGATAGCCTTTGAATTACTTGACCAATCTGGTTTCTTTAAATAACTAGGAAACATTTCTAAAAGGTGATAACTGAAAAACTGAACATTATGTTTTTTTTCACAGATACAAATCGGATAAAAATGACAGAAAAAGGGAGCGCAAAAATGATTTATAATGTTTTCAACAAACAATCTGTATGTAAAACATTTTCTATGTGGGTGTAAATTGTTTTTCAAGTCAATTATTTCATGATTAAAATAGTAGTGTTTTCTTATAAACAAGTTTGCAATCTAATAAGAACTTTTAATTTAAAAAAGTGGAAATTTATCACAGGTGTGCTGTGTCATAATTTCTAATCTGGCCAAGTAATTCTAATTCTATAATTCGTCCATGCAAGATATTTTTAATGTCACAAACATTTAAGTTTTTCGAAAGTTAAAGTTTGGCCAAGCATATAAATATTGTTTTGCTTTAGATAATCTGGAAATTGTTTTACTGCAGGTAACATTTGGTTAAGCTTAATGGAGTTTTACAAAGTGTCTGTTTATTCTTGTTCATGGAAACAATATGTAAGCATGAATTAATATTAATTAGCATATATGTACAAGAATGTTGCTTAAGAGACTTCAAGAAAACGAAAATAAGTTCATCAAACGTTCAAAAAAGCATTTTTTTAACTCGGGTGTATTAGTTTTCATGTCAATCGAGTCACCTACATTGTAGTTGAAATGTGTCCTAATACCACAGTAAATTCATTTATATTACAACTAGTTCAACACTCTCTTTATAGAAATGATCACACTGGCAAAGAACTGGGATGAAAAAAAGCTTTTTCTGGAGCAATACTAAACATTTAATAAATGTTTACCCTTTTCTCACACACGGGTATTTCATTTCTACAGCAAAAAGTTCATTGGTATTCTGGTGTGCAGAGAAGTTCGTGTATAATAGCATACTCATATTAGAAAATGCATAAAACTGTACAACGCAGGTTGGTATGGACGGACACATGATCCTCAACCTTTTTTGATACCCGATGGACTAAAAATACGCTGACTTATGTCATGGGTATGTAAAATAGAGCTTTCCATCATTTTACCGAAAAAAATCATTGTTTATTTATTTACTTGACACGTGTATTTTACATTGATTTGTCAAGGAGTACGCACTGACTTTTAGCAAAAGCAACTGTGCAAGCGGACTCATCCATTCCCTTCGGACTCGGGGTGCCCTTCTCGTTGCAATGATGCCAGATACAAGGATCATGACAATGTAAATCACCGCAATTATCCAAGAATCTGCGGTAAGATGACGTCATTCTGCATCAAAACCACAAATCCTTGAACGCCTCAAGCTATGAGGTAAATGAATAATGTGCAGTGGGTGCAAGGCTGGTGCAGGGTTCTGCTCTGACGTTACAAACTTTTCCTAAACGTGTGGAAAGAAATTTGCAGAGAAAATTATTACGTCAATGAGCGGTGGAAATCTAGTTCTGTCCTCGCCAGAGCCTGTTACGTCCGCAAAGATTGGACGATTGATCTATTTTGGGTTATGTCTTGGTCAAAGGAAATGGAGTTCCGCACGCAAACAATTTCTTAAAAGTTAGTCGATCCTCCGGATTGGAAAAAACGCGTTGGTTGTAATCAATACTGAAAGATTACGACAAACTTTCTCTGCCGAGATACGGAGTTGGCCTATAAAACAAAACATTGGTCGTTAAGGGGGCTGGAGAACGAAAGCGTCCCTGCGTTCTACAGAGCTTCTTCGCACAGATAAAATCACAGAAAGAACAAGACAAAAGTTGCATCTTCCGGGTTTGGACAAAGAACCGATTGACAAGCCGCAAGAACCAAGAAAGGAGAACTGTCTATTATCCGCATCGCGTTAGTAGTAATTTCGACGCGATTCGCAGCGAAACGTTAACGAGTACAGTGTTTTGAATTATTCGTGTGTTTTATTGACATCGTTTTGACAATAAACAAAGTAAAGTTCAAACCAGCGTGGACTCGATCCTGGAGTCGGATCGGAGCAGTACATTCGATCCACTTGCTCAAAAGTGAACGTTATCCTCTTCGCATTAACGTCAAACGTTGCACCTAATTCACACTAATTGCTGTCATAGACTACTCAAATCGATCGCACTGTAATTTCTTGATTTTATTAATCATTTCGGTATGTTAGGTCATTCTGTTGGATGTTTTTTTACATAAAAAGATGACAATATATAACAAATAAATATAGGCACCTAGGGAAGATGTTATGGATGCCTATTTCAATTGTGGAAAATGAATTGTGAAAAATGGAGGCGTGTGTGTAACAAAAAGGGAAAATAAAGCAACTATTATATTGCTTTACTAGATTGTAAATTACGATGCACTGGCAAGAAGTTTAATGCACTTGCAAAGAAGTTTAATAATTGTTTACAAGAGAACTTACATGTATTCTGTGTAAAAAAACGAATAATATCTAATCCTTGGCTGGGAGGGAGCATTTTAAATCAGGGACCAAAATTATTTCATTCTGACAGAAGGGTCACGTGATCGAGCCGCCACTCACATATAGTTTGTCACTGTTGATAAAAAACATTTAACTAAGAAATATGGCATATTACCAGAATAAATTGGTCGACCCCGTCTTACCAGTGAACATTGGAGATGCAGTTGATCAACTAGTTATGGGCGATCGTAGGTGGGTAGAACTTATGTATTGTACTTCTCTAAAAACTTTATTTGGCCTTACTCGAGATGGCAATGATCCAAAGGGAATGTCTTGAAAGGCAACATATTACTAAAATAAATGCTTAGCGAGTGTTTTCGTAATTAAAAATGGCCTATGTGCGTCCTATTCGCAGTGCGAGGAGTTCGGGAGTGAAACTCCAATTTGGTGAAATCTCCTTTGCAGAAATGCAATTATTTGAAGGGAAATGAGGGATATTTAACAAAACACCTCCATACGGTATTTTACATGGAAAGTGTGGGCTAAGTGAATCAATTACGTCTACTAATCAAACAACATGTTTCCCGGAAATCAAAGTCGGCCCACAAAAACAGAAAAGAACTGTCAGTTGTTGAAGCGGATTATCAAAGCAGTTAAATACCTTGGAAGGCTGGGAATAGTATTGCGTGGTCACACGTACAAGGGTAGATATATTAAGTCTTAACAAATGTACGACTAGAAAATGTTCGTTCATTTTTAAATCTGATGGTCCAATGTTCTTTAAGACCACTTGGACCATGTTCCCCGTAATGCTCCTCAGTACATATCTCCAACTGCACAAAACGATCTCATAAATTTTAATAAAAAAGCTCTGGCCGACAAATCCATGGAGTAAATATGCCCTCTGATATCCCTTATACGAATAATACGTGTTTTACTTTTTTTATCCAAAAAAGTGAACACTTTTAATGCGCCACCGATTTAACGCACACCCTGTAATAGCCTTGTCATCTCCCCTTCCAAAATGAGGAGGGCTGGTAGCCACTTCGACTAGTCACGTCGGGAGTCAGGCGTCGGTGACGCCTTAAGTGTGTAGCGACCTCATGTGTTACAAAAGATTTACGATCCCATCAGCTGGCATTTGCGCCGACATTTCATCATCATTGAAATATTATTATTAGGTTTACGATTATTACCGCAGCTGTCGTACTTTGCCTATATAAGTTTATTTTACTTTTGCTCGAGAGACAGAGAATCCTAACGCATTAAGAAACATCTTGTATGTCGATACTGAGAGTTTTATCTGGAAACTATATCGTTGCAACATCTAACGATTTAACTCGTAATTGGTACTAAGTTAATCGCCTTAATTGCTCAATACAATTAATTTTATAAAACTACTGAGGCGTTGATCGACGAACCACAGAAGATAGTAGTCCAGTCCAGGAGATGTTTACGCAGAAAACCTCAATTAATTAGCGCACCTCTGAGAGTCGGACAGCGCGTAGGCAATCGCAGATCGCATCAGGTGTTGTAACCGGCTTACCTGCGTGCCTACAAGGAGCAATCTAGCAAAATGGGCAGCGACCTGCAACGACTCCCTACATATTTGGTAACCCCGTTTCTGAGCAAATTTTGAGGTGGCATTGATGATTGCAAAGACGGAAAAGAAGAAATTCAACTGCGTTGCTCTGCTCCTTAAAGTTTCGAGGTACATTTCTGCGTCAACTACAACGTCGCATTCGCCATCAAGAAGAAAAGTTTGGACATTTCCGTTCTATTGTTTGTGGGGGTGTCAAGTTCGCACATCGGTTCACTGACGCGAGATTCATTTGGAGGATTCTACAGACGACGACTGCATCTACTACGACGGGAACGAGATCAACTTCACCAGACAATTCAATTAAGTTCTATTTTTATTGTTTGTTTTTTTATAAGTATTCTGTTTATATAGATTTGGTACGATTTAATTATTTTTCTTTAACATTTTTTAAAACCCACGGAGTCCGTTAAAATGAGAAAATTATTTGGATTTAGCGGTAGATCTGTTAAAAAGGAACGAAATCTGCCTGTCCCCGAAAATAATGATCATGGTTATGATGCGGTTTATGGCGATGATTATCATTGGTCGGACTATAATCTACAAGATGTTAGCCTGGTGGGGATAACATTTCTTTATCATCGCCGACGCCTAACGTCAAACAACCAACCTATTATCGAAAGAATCCATTTAACGTTGACGCGACTTCTGTTCAAACTCCATTTAACCTTACGATTGTTCCGCAACAACTACATCAGCGTTCTGGTCCTTTATTGAGCAACGTTAAATAGTCCAACGGACAATTTAAAGAAATCGTCTGTAAACTTACCCGAATTCACCGAAAGTATGCCCGAGTCATGGTGTGATTCTGCGGAAAGTATCTTTCGTCTCTTTGATGTGGTTTTGGAAGAAGATAAGTTAGAATTCGTGATAAAATCCCTGAGGCCTCGTCGTCTCCGACAAGTGGAACACTTGTTGACTAAACGAGAAAGCATTTTGCCTTACACGTCCCTCAAAGAAGCGCTAATCAGTAACTACTATTATGTTTCTAAGACTGATAAAATTTTAACACTAATGAACTTCGGTCCGCTTGGTGATCATAAACCATCGGAGATGCTGAACGAGATGTTAAAACTGACAGGTCCTTACCCGGATGAAAATACGACAATTTGGTTGCGTCAGCTGTTTCAAAAACGTATGTCTATTTACGTTTGTAGCGCGCTTAAAGCATTTACATAGGATTCGCTAGGTGCGATGTCCAGCCGAGCAGATTGTAAAATGGATGACGGTCAACATTCTGGGGCATTTTCTTCTTCCAGGGTAGTAAATCCTACAGTGAAGGATTTGCATTCAATTAACTTACCAGTTGTTGAGAACCTTGTAGTACTTAACAATAAGCTTGTCAACAGACAGTCAAATTCAGCCTCCAAGAACAGCGGATATCAGGACAATACCGTCTACGTGGGGACATTGTTTTGTCCGGCCCGTTGGTCTAGCGGTTAAGTGCGTCGCCTTTCAATCGAAAGGTTGCAGGTGCGAAACTGGTCGCTAGCTAGTCGGTTGTGTCCTTGGGCAAGGCACTTTACGGACATTGCCCGAACCTAGAGGCTTAATGGGTTCTACCAAATTAAAGGAACGTGCCTATCATATACAACACACTGCAATAGCTCCGGTAAATTTAACTCGTAATTGGTACTAAATTAATCGCCTCAATTGCTCAATACAATTGATGTTATAAAACTACTGGTGCGTTGATCGACGAACCACAGAAGATTATAGTCCAGGCTAGGAGACGTTTACGCAGAAAACCTCAATTAATTAGCGCACCTCTCATATTCGAGACAGCGTGTAGGAAATCGAAGATCGCATCAGGTGTTGTAACCGGCTTCTCTGGGGCCTACAAGGAGCAATCTAGCACAGTACGCAAGCGACCTGCAACGGCTCCCTAGAAGTGTAATGTTAAAGCAAGACGTCAGCAACCGAAGCGTCAGGCTGGCGAACCCGTAAAACACCCTATTCAAGCAGATTTTTCTAACTGCGGGGTTTATATTTTAAAGTAAGAAACTAACTTTGTTTTAATTATACGAGTATAATACTTTATTAATATATGTTTGTTATTTTAGATCGCGGAAGATCTTATACAAGAAAGAACTCCTTTGTTTTCAAATACCATAATGGACATGAAAAAACACCGGCTACAACTGGCAAATACAATTTTGCGTGCATCGGGTATAAACATATTATTTTTCAAGGAGTTCTTATATCCATGCGATACACACATTTTATGTATTTTTGCTTGGAATCTTTGATTCATTAATATTTATTTTTATTCAGATCCAATACAAAGCTTTTGTAGCTGCTGCGGGAAAAACAAAATTAACAAATCTATGGAATGGGTAAGCTTGTTTTTAAATAGTCAATTTAGTTTTTGACAATATTCACTTTTAGATTGGCTGTGACCAGTGCCCAAAGTGGTATCACCGAGAATGTCTGAGGATATCCAAAAAAAAGATGGATATGTTATCTCAGGACACCTGTATTTGTCCGTTTCACTAATTAAGAGGAACCTTTTATTTCGTTTAATACAAATTTTCGTTCAGTTTTACTCGTGGTTTTATTACAATTCTCATATGGCCTTTCCTAAGAAATATTGCTAAAAGCTGATATGATATTCCTTTTTTATCCTTGTGAATAGAAACACGTATAAGGGGGAATATTACACCAAGTAAAAAATTAAGACTTTCTACTCTATTAAAAATTATCCGTGTAGTGGGACACTGTAGACTGAAAATAGTAGTTATCCTATGCCGTGAACAACAAACTCAAAACCCACATGCTATTGAAGCTGGGCAAACAATCCGTGATTGGCCTGCGCAGCAGTTCATTTCCACGTCCATCAGTTAATTAATTGAACTTACCGAACCTATCGAAGTAAGCGTACGCACATATAATGGTATCTTTTGATTTCAATTTTAATAACGTTATTATAGGATAAAATATTCATGTTTATTCCCGTAAATGGGAAAACTAAGGGTGTTAACACAAGCGTCAGAAAACCACGCGACCACTGTCGGATTACCGGAGCTTTTGCAGTGTGTTGTATATGATTCACACGTTCCTTCAATTTGGTAGAACCCATTAATCCACTGGGTTCATGTAATGTCCAAAAAGTACCTTGCCCAAGGACACAACCGACTAGATAGCGATCACTTTTGAACCTGCAACCTTTCGGCTGAAACCCGTCGGACTAAGACTATAATTCATCAGACAAACCCGTCGGACGAGTCAATCGATCAGCTGCACGTGCAGCTTTTAATATTGTACAAAACTTACAACGTGAAGCCAAAGTTATTTTTTACCCTCGTCGGAAAAATGGCTGACGAGGTATGCGCGCCACAACAGATGGTGATTTAATATGAGGCGCAGTGCATTAACTTGGCTAAGTCGTGTAGTAATTAATCCTCCATTTTTTCAGTGATAAAAAAAATCTGTCTGGATACTGTAACGTTTGACAATTAATAAGATGAATCTCTCCATGCGCATGAATTTCACGCGTGGATCGAATATTCTGTCTCAATCCAACTGCAAAATCGACTCCACGCTGGTTTGAGCGTTAGTTTGTTTATTGTCAAAACGTTGTCAATGAAAACACACGAATAATTTAAAATACTTTACTCGTGAACGCTTCGCTGCGAATTGCGTCGGGTCTACAGCGTGACACGAGTATACGTAAACAGTTTGCTTTTCCTTATTGTGTCTTTAACTGTGAGAAGATCCCAAAGGTAGAAGGGGAGATTCAAGCCACCCCAGCCCGAAGCCTGTTGCTTGCTTACTCCTCAAAAACCAACTCTCGTTATCCCAGTTTTATCACCATCTGTTATCACCCGCCAACCTCGCAAAAAGAACTTCGTTTTACGAGTTGAAGGCACAGCCCAGTATTGAAAACTGCATATGTGGAATCATGTATCTTTTTTTCCGTTCATTTTCATGTTGATTTAAATTCCGATTTTGGACCTGCGAAAAGAAACATAATGTTCAGTTATCATCATTAAGAAATGTTTCCTAGCTATTAAAAAAAAACAAATTGGTCAAGTAATTCAAAATATATTAATGTGAAATGTCTGGGTTGGTCAATTGCTGTGTTGTATTCTTTTTCTCGCCCAAACCAACAAAACTGGCCGGCGGTTAGAAAATATTTTTATATTATATAATAATATAGTATAATCTTATAACTACAGTAGAACCCCGCTTACCTGACCACCTATGGGACCGTGATCAAGTGGTCGCGTTAGCGGGGTGGTCGTGTTAGTGAATTTTGATTTGTAGCAAGTTGTCGTCATATGTAGCTTAAACGTCTGCATTTTTACTAAATTTTCACCAAATGCCATTATTTTTATCAGATACTGCAGAATGAGTTTAATACTAAAGTTTATCTTGTAAGATTCAGTACTGTTTGCCCCATTTTCTTTCGTGTGTGCTCATTTATTCTTAATGTTTTGATCATAAAAGAAATTTAACCTTATTATTTTAGTGACAAAGGCAAATTATTTAGCACATGTGGTCACTTTAGCAGAGTCAAATTTGAAGTTTTGGACCAAAATATGGTGGTCCTGGTCTGGAAACCGGGGTGGTCGCGTTATTGAAAGAGAATACAATGCATTACCATAGTAAATTATTTGGGACCGCAATGAAGTGGTCCTGGTAATGAGGTGGTCGTGTTATCGAGGTGGTCTCCAAGCGGGGTTCCACTGTATATTATAATCATCAGACTGATTGATTAAAATAAAAGAGTCCAATTTGTCCAAGTTACATTACCAAAAAGCCCTTGGAATAAATTTTAACCAAACCCTAGTGGTAAAATTGTCACACAGCCCTTGCCAACCTTCCGTCTTACAGCTACTACAGATAATAAAATTACGCTCTCGACCAGACATGGCCTGGTCAATCCCAATGTTAGCCATCCAGACCTTATCACACAAATTGTATACATATATAATTATATATATATATATATATATTATGTTTTAATCGATTTTTGTATACTTAAATGAATTTTAACATATGTGATGCAAAAGGGAAGCATGTCTGAAAAACAATACATCATAATATCCAAGTATGTGAAGACCAGAAGTTACCGCACTGAAAGTACTGCCTCATTTTATTGGATATATTTTGTATTTCATATTGTATAAACATTTTTAGAGTTAGATAACCATTCTCAGTGTGAAATAAATATTTGTTTACAAAAAGATATAGCTCAGTAAAAAAGGGGGTGACCAGACATAGATGGTTGGCGGTCATGTGACATGATTAAAAAACTACAGAGTAAATGGATTTATAATTTCACAATGTTATTATCCACCCAGATGTACTACAAAATAAATTTTGTTTATAAATCCCTTTAACAATGCCACAAAAGTATATTTCGTTGTATTCAAGATATACCGGTATATACTGCATCCTCATTAGTGTTGTTAAAATACAATATTTATTATTCTTTGTGAATGATATACCCAGAATACAAATATGTCAAAATAGTTATCTTGTACAAAACTAAGTCAACTTGTCATATTGATTATACATTATACCTACTAGATACTCCCTTCTTCGTTAATCATTTTCGGTGTTGAGTGTTTCTGGCGTCAATTCTTTTAAAACAGAAGCAGAAAGTCTGGTCATGCAATACTGCAAAATAAGTACCGGTAATACAAACAATAATGTTTAATCTTAAATCAATAGTAAAATTGACTTTTTGTAAAATTGACTTTTTCTAGCTGTAGAACATGCAATATGTTTTTGCAATTTCTTAATGTGAGAATGGATACCCCACTGGGGAAAGGGAATACACTCTGAACCGATACATAATAATAAAGCACAAGTGATGAAACACTGAAAGTGTCATCAGTACTTAGTAACATTCCATTATAAAACCAAAGGGTGGTTCTTACAAATTACGGGTACATACATGGGTGTAGTGGAAGAAAAACAACCACTTTTTGTGGGCCTTTTTGATTTAGCAATGTACATAGTGGACACAAACTCGATCCAGACAAATACAACCAAAATGTTAAACTTCCGTACCTGTAAGATGTAACTTAGTAGAAAATCCAATATGGCAGTCTTGTTAACTTGATGGTGGTTATGGGTACTGTAGGACAGAATCCAAATCCATAAGCAGAGATAATGATGGTAAGCATGAAGGCATAATTATAAAATGTAGCCATTCTCGATCATTCTGAAAAGTAGGGCATATTTTATATTGTTTACTTCACTACATGACCCCAATGACAGATGCATATACATTTAAGTAATTTTCAGGTAAATTGTTAATAACCTTAATAAAAGTTAAGAGGTTCCCCTGCTATATTTCTCTGAACTAACCAGGCTAAAGGCTACAATTATTTCCCTGAAACATACCAACTGATAATACAAGATCAACCTTTAACACAAATTATTTGCAATTTAGTTTATCTGGTCTGATAAGTAGAGCAATATGACATAAATTTGTCATTATTCCCAATTAGGCTAACAAAAAATACTAATTCATTATTAAAAACAATATTAAATATCACATATTTTGGTAAATATACCACATACTTACACTAAATTTATTATTAAAAATAATAATAAATCATTATCTGATACCCAAAACTGTCTACCACAGATCAAAATTGTTTTGCTACTACTTTTTAACGTATTAAGTGGCCTGCCTTCAACAAAACACTGGCCTGACTTTAAATAAATAGTGGCCTGTCCTTAACAAAATAGTGGCCTGCCCTTAACAAAATAGTGGCCTGCCTTTAAAACAAGAGTGGCCTGCCTACAAAACAAGAGTGGCCTGCCTTCAAAAAAAGAGTGGCCTGTCTACAAAAAAAGAGTGGCCTGCCTTTAAAACAAGAGTGGCCTGTCTACAAAAAAAGAGTGGCCTGCCTTCAAAAAAAGAGTGGCCTGTCTACAAAAAAAGAGTGGCCTGTCTACAAAAAAAGAGTGGCCTGCCTTTAAAAAAATAGTGGCCTGCCCTTAACAAAATAGTGGCCTGCCCTCAATAAAATAGTGGCCTGCCCTCCACAAAATAGTGGCCTGCCCTCAACAAAATAGTGGCCTGCCCTTAACAAAATAGTGGCCTGCCCTCAACAAAATAGTGGCCTGCCCTCAACAAAATAGTGGCCTGCCCTTAACAAAATAGTGGCCTGCCCTTAACAAAATAGTGGCCTGTCCTCAACAAAATAGTGGCCTGCCCTCAACAAAATAGTGGCCTGTCCTCAAGAAAATAGTGGCCTGCCCTCAACAAAATAGTGGCCTGCCCTCAACAAAATAGTGGCCTGCCCTTAACAAAATAGTGGCCTGCCCTCAACAAAATAGTGGCCTGTCCTCAAGAAAATAGTGGCCTGCCCTCAACAAAATAGTGGCCTGCCCTCAACAAAATAGTGGCCTGCCCTCAAGAAAATAGTGGCCTGTCCTTAAAAAAAGAGTGGCCTGCCTACAAAAAAAGAGTGACCTGTCTTCAAAAAACGGTGGCCTGTCTTTAAAAGTGGCCTGCCTTCAAAAAATAGTGGCCTGTCTTAAAAAAATAGTGGCCTGTCCTGAAAAAATAGTGGCCTGCCCTAAAAAAAATAGTGGCCTGCCTTTAAAAAATCAGTGGCCTGGCTTTTAAAAAAGAGTGGCCTGTCTTCACAAAAAGAGTGGCCTGTCTTCAAAAATATAGTGACCTGTCTATCAGGTCATTTTACTGTGACTACCCTGACTCCAATGCCAATCAGCAAACCGTTTGTTTGCCAGTGTGACGCAACTATTAGACAGATTAAATTATTACAATCTCTTGTTTCAGGCATTTGTGCAACATATGGAACACTTGTCACAATTTTATTGGTTCGTTTTACGCTCGTGTACAGCTAGTGTTAGTTATCGCTATTCGCGGTTATTGCCGCAACTGTATATTAGACAAAAATGGAAGCAACGAATAAATTTGGATGTTTATTGGAAGGTTGCGTAATATTGCAAATGCTTTGCGGGTTTACCATAAGGAACAATAAGGAATAACAACTGTTAATAACGTTTTTCTCTCTATGCATAATGACACAGGAAATTCATTTTACGGTCTGAACCAGAGTTGCCAGACGGAAAATCTGCCTTACGGCCAAACTGTTTTTGCTTTACGGCCAACATTTGGACAACTTGTATCAAGTGCAAAATAAACTTTTTAATTTAGTCAATTGGGCTATTTATCTTTTTATTTGTTTAAAAATTGTAAAATTTAAATTCCCTCCAGATTTGTCGAACCCATTCAAACAAATACTATATAGGAATGACTGCCGTTATTATTTATTTTAGATAATGTTACCGTCTACTTAGGAAAAGTGATCCTGAATTTTTTTTTCGGGTTTCGAATTGCTGAATGGCCTACAATACGGACAACTTTACGCCTATGACCATAAGCAGTTTGTTTTATGACGTCATATAAATTTTTGCCCCCCATCGTTTTTGGCAAAGTTGGCGCCTATGGGTAGTTGTACAGGATTTTAAAGATTTGGAAAAAATATGCCATTTCAGCTTTGATCAACAAGTAGTTCTTAAACATAAACAAAATAGTACCGGTCACTTGACGAACTGATGCTGGATGAATTGTCGCTGTTACGTTGGATGAATTGTCGATGTTACGTTGTCTTTGTTTTTTTTAAACCACTTTATTTTTTTAAGTGGTTGATCTTCTTGTCTGTGAAAATAGAGTTATAAATTCCACACATTTGCAACCTACCAAGAGCAATGGTGGCATTTTGCCAGGGTATGCAGCATCACCTAATTTTTACACGTTTCGATCATCGGATCGTCTACATTAATTTCCTGTCTGCACTACAATTCAACTGTGCAATATATACAAGCCTCGGAATGGGAGGAAAAGTCGTTTGTTATGTCCACATAAGCACACACATGGTATATCCTAGTGCTGTGCCAATCAGGATTTTTCACGATTATTAAAAGCCTTGCCGATCGCGATTAAAATCGCGTCCAAAAAACGCTTATTTTCTGACGCGAAAATGCAAACTATTGGAGAAATATAGTTTCTTTACAGCTATTCAGCGATTAAACAGTTATTTACACTACTTTACTGCACATATTAAGCTTAAAACACAAGTTTTTTATGGGGTTTGTGGTCAAACATATAATATATATATTTATTATTATAATCGATATATAGAGAATTGCGTATATATTTGGTCGCATCTTTGCTGTGATTATACAGGGGCGATTGCGTCAATGAAACAACAACTTAAGAAACAACCAGGCGCTTTTATAAGGTAGTTAAAGATATGTTCCAAGCACAAGTTTTATATTTCGTAGCAAGTGTATTAATGACAGTTAGGAAAACTAATCCATTTCTTTTAAACTTTATTTTTTAGCAATTTTCGGCTTAGTATGTACATGATAGTTGTATTTCGAATCCTATTCTAGAATGTTTTACCAAATATTTAAATTTGCTATGCTATGCATATATTTTCTGATTTAAAAAATAGATACTGGGCGATAAATGATTGGAAAATATAGTGAACTAGCAAAATGCTTTTAAACGGTGATGGAGGATGATAGTCTAGGAGATTTTGTTCTAATAGATGGCTGAGAAAAATGCTCCAAAACATCCGACGATTTTTGTTTTTCAGTTTGGTATTAAAAGTGGCTATTATTGCCCCAGCAAAATTTAATATTAAACTGGCCAAATGTATATTGAATTATTCACTACAAATCACCTAACTGAATAATGGGACACATAGGATATCATTCTTTGTGCTAATTAGAAACATAGTTTTAAATGTGAAATATATATATATATTGCCAATATTAAATATGTTTAGTCTCTAAATAACTTTTCCGTCTATGGAATCAATTGCGTCATATTTAAAGGTGCGATAAACCACGTAATTACAGCGCGTCTGTCTACGATGCACATGTATGGGGCTACTGATAAGATAATGTTGTTGTAAAGCTATGATGCAAGTTGTATTTTCGAGCTCCCGCTTTAAAAAAATGTTCGGACGATTTCGCACGATAGATGCGCTTTCGGTATGGAGAAGCGCATTACGGGTATTACATAGGAGTGAAGAAGCTATGTTACAACTTTGAAATTAGGAATTTACTTTAATAGTGTTTCACCAAATAATTTTTATCATGGTTATCTATTGTCGCACGTTTGCAAAGACGTTTGCATAATGGGCATCACGCGTGTTGTGGTGCGATGGATCGCAGCCAATATTTTACGTTTTTATTTTCGAATCCTAACTATTCTTATCAAATTGCGTGTATAACGAATCCTTTAAGATTCGAATCTCAAAGATTGGAAATTCCATATTGTGCATCCCTACACCTAGCCGGAATGAGTAGACGCATGTATTTTTTTAATGACTCATTCAAACTAATGATAATAGAGAGTACACTTATGTTTCTTTAGTATAAACAGTCTGTTATTAATTAAAAACAAAGCGAAAATTGCGTTAAAACTTACTTTATGCATTTCACACAAAATTTTCAGGATTAAAAATATGATTTATTGTTGTGTGCATGACTTAGTTTAACAGAATGATTAATTAGATCCGGCTACGGTACGTAATACCTTGTTAAATATATATGCCTTCCCTAACTAAATTGATTTTTAAACTAGTTTTTAGCTACGCCAATCACGGCGGAGATCATTTAATTTTCCCAGACGCGCACAGCCGCACATACACCTTTGGAATATAACTTTTGTTTTACCAATTAAACGGTTTATGTCGGGACGATTAAATTATTCTAATTATAACTCGTTCCTTTGGCTGCAAACCGGAATTTTTATAGGATTCGGTGGGCTATAAAGATGTACACATGCTTAATATAATGGCGTACAACAACCACTGGCAAATATAATATCTTATATTCTTTATAGTCGTCTAAAGGATCTTTTTTAATATTAGAGCACCTAATACGCGTAGTGCGTTTCTTCTTACCAAAAATGCATCTATTGTGCGAAGACACCTTAACATTTTTTAAAGCAAGAGCTCAGAATACAACTTGCATCATCGCATCGCTTTTTGTGCCAATAGAAGATACATTACCGTAAATGTCAGTTATAGTCTAAACTCAACATTGCAGAACACGAGAAGTTTATAGAATTTATTCACTAATTTTATTTTGTATTTAGCTGGAGATTTTATTGCAATCATTGCGACGAATGCGAGGGCTTCCAAATTATATAATAAAACTTTTACTAATCATGCCGAAACGGTACCACCTCGAGATTTTTTATCGTTACGGGTTTAAAAAGTCCAAGAGACGCATTCTAAAGCAATTTAATATTAAAAAAATTATTTTTGCAATATCAAAAACCTATGAATTTACAAGCTGATTTTTCTCATGTGATATCGGCCCGTACATTTCCCCATTAAAACATGAACATACATCCTAATTAGTGAATAAAAACGGTTAATACATTGAAAAAACAATCTGCTAAAAAGAGTAAACTCTTTTCTGCTGAAAACATGTACCAAGACGGTCAACAGTCAAACTGCTTTTTGATTCTGTGTCCTGTAGAATTACATTCCAACAGATAAGCAAGTTGAGCAATACTGAATACTGTTTATCCAATTGAGAACAATGCTAATCAGTCAAAAAAGAGTTCGTCATTTGTCGGGTTTTCGTCGACCGCTGTAGATTGGAGGTTGGTGGTCGTCTGTGGTTATTGGGTTTTCCGATATATCAATGTTTTCTGTAGTGTTTTGTTGTTGTTTTTTAGGAGTCGGAGTCACTGATGTTTTATGTGTTGTCTTGTTTTTAGGAGTCGAATATGTTTGGGGGTCCTTTTTTGGTCGTGGTGTTCTTTGTTTTTTAGGTATTGCAGAGGTAAGAATTGGGAAGTGGTTTGAGCTGTGACTTTGAATATTTTCATTTCCAATGTTTTGATCCAATGATGCCAAGACCGAAAATTTATTGGTTGTTGTAATTGGTCCGGTCACTGCATCTTTATAGGACATGGTTGGTGATTGTGTAGATTTTGGATCAGTGTCCGTATTTCTTGTGTTACTTCGTGGTGGTTGATGTTGCTGTTGTTGGTACGTTGGTTTTGATCGGCAGTTTCTTATTATGTGGCCATTTGATTGACAGAAATTGCAATACCCTTTCCTAGGGCATTTAGACTGCAAGTGGCCTCGTTCCTTGCAGAAATGACATAGCGGTAGATGTGTTTCACCGGGTTTTGTCACCGTTACCCATTTGCCACCAAGTTTCAGCACTTTGGGTATCTTGTTTAGATTTAATTTTGAGAAAGAGATGTTGAGCCAACCATTTTTTATATTTTTAAAGTTTCTATGAGAACCGAATTCCATTTTAACGATCTTCCCCCATTTGTTTTTTTCTGGGGTGTTGATGAGTTTGGACTCATCAATGTAGCACGGCACGGGATGCAGGGAGACGACTTCCATTGGTGGTAATTTTGGCAATTGATTGTGAGAAAGCTTTTCATCGGACTAGTCCAACGTTTATAATTAAAATATGTAAAAAAATTGGCGTCCCATCATCATTAATCAAATGGATACGAAATATTATATACGGGAATTACGAGTAAAATTAAAAGTAAATGGAAACTTTACGCCACGTATATCAATAAAAAGAGGTACTCGTCAAGGATGCCCCCTATCGATGATACTTTTTTTAATAAGCCTGGAAGTTCTCACACGCAAACTAACTAATAACAGAAATATAATTGGATACCGGCTAAATAATATAGAAATAAAAACAGAACAATATGCGGACGATCTTACCATTTTTTCTGGGTCTAAATCTTCCTTGCACGATATTTTTCACGAGCTAGATCGATACCAATTTTTTTCAGTTCAAAAAATTAATATCATAAAAACGCAAATTATGAGTAATGATAAAGAATCGGTTACCAAAATACGTACCTTATTCCCGAATATTTCAATATTTAAGACAATTAAAATTCTTGGCATCTTCGTTGATCTCCACCGAAGCTGTCAAAAACAAAATTGGGATCGATATCATAAAAAAATAATCCAAATATTAAATATTAATAAGCGACGCCAACTAACCCTTAACGGAAAAAAGTCTTTAATTAATATCCTAATCCTCCCTATTCTTAACTTAATTGGCGATCTCTATGTCATCGACAAATCTCATTTGAACCAACTAAATTCTATCATATATAAATTTGTGTGGCACCCATACAAATTTGAATATATGAGTCGGACCAAACTATATGCAACATATAAGAATGGCGGACTAGAATTTCCCAATATTAAAACTAGACTAGAAGCTCTTCAAGCCACTCGACTAATTAAATTAAAATCGCTTAATAATATCTCTGAACTCTGGCATGCCTGGGCTCGTTTCAATCTGGGTTCAACCATGCTTTCAATAAATAAAAAATTATATAGTAATAGCCTCCTAAATACTGTATATCCTAATGCTTTATATCAATCCATTCGCCATATATTTTACATGTTACAACGTAATATTTTTGACTGGAGCAACGGAAGCATGCGAAATATATATAAAAACTTGTTACGGGATATTGCTACGACGACTGAAATAGAAAGTAATCAATCAATAATATCATGGAACAATATTTCACTTACCTCCAAAAGCATTCGGCCCTTTTTTTCAAATTTTGATCGCGACATATCATACAAACTCGTCCGAAACATCCTCCCCCACGGTGACTGGTTTAAAATACGTAATATTAGAAATACATTCATTCGCTGGTAAAACATATATACGCCGATGTCAGTCACTTCTGCAAAACTCCCGCCGATAATTTCCATTAACCTCGTGTAAAATAACTAGACGCATTATAGATCAAATCTATAACTACGCGAACGAAATATCCAATTCTACATACGTTTACAACGCCAATCTAATTCTATATAATCAAGGTCTACTTACCCCGAAAAACGAACTACTCATTATTAAACTTTTCAGTTTTTTTAGACATAGGATTGTTCGAGAGAAATTGAGATTATGTCACAATAATTCATATTTGTGGTATAATCAAGAATTTTCAAGAAAGATCCTGTGGGTTGTGAAAACAAAATTTAAATTATACATTCGCCAACTCCTCGTGAAATATGACATTAAATATGTATATACAAAATTCCGACTGCACTATAAAATTTTAATCCATATAATTAATGTTATTTTTATTTTTTTATATTTTAATTTTGAAAAAGGGCTAATTGGACTTAGTGACTCAATATAAAAATATTTGATACCAACATTTACATTAACCAAATTTATCAAAGCAGATTTCTATTTATTTGTTGGGTGGAATTTTACATTTCTTCCTTTAGCAACGAACCCGCATCTTCATTCCAACGATTCCACAACATCAGAAAATTCACCTGAAACAATTGTATAAAATATTAATTGTTCGTGTTTAAATTTATGCTATTTCTTGTGAATATGTAAATTTAGAAAATTATTTAATACAATAAAATATGACTTAGAAGAACTATATAATAACATTTTTTTAAAAGGGCAACTTACTAATAGTATGACAACTGCAATTGTTAAATTAATATTCAAGAAGGGCGATGATCAATTTGAAATTAAAAACTGGCGTCCTATTTCACTTCTCAACTGCGACTATAAAATATTAAGCAAAGGTAATTAGTAACGACGCGGAGGCAATATCGAAAATTCAACAATTATATCCGGATATAAATATCGTCGAAAATATAAAAATCCTTGGAATAACCTTTAATTTAATAAATGAATGTAATAACCTCAATTGGGAGAAATATATAAAACATAATAAACACGCTAAATATAAATAAATAAACGACACAAATTAACATTACGCGGTAAAAAAACTTCTCATAAATACTCTGATACTTCCTCAAATTAATTCAATAGGCGAAATAATTTCTTTACCAAAAGTATCCCTAAATAAAATAAATACGGCCTTATTTAATTTTGGTTTCCAACTAAATTTTTTGGTTTCCAACTAAATGGGAACTAATGAAACGCGAAAAATTTTACGCATCAATAAATAACGGAGAATTAGCGATACCCAAAAGAATAGAAGCAATGAAGGCGACGCGATTATTTAAACTCAAACAAATTCAACGGACATCGGAAATTTGGCATGAATGGTCGAGGTACAATCTTGGATCAACAATGAAAATTATCAATAAAACTATATATAGTAATAGTAAACCTAATTCCGCTTACCCTAACAATTTTTTCCGAGAATTGCGCCACATATTTTTCAGATTAAATAAACAGGACTACGACTGGGGAAATGGTAAAACTAAAGACTTTTATGTCGTTTTAATACAAGATAACGCGCTGAAAACTAAAATAGAAATTAATCGCGAAATTATCCAATGGCAAAATATATGGCTAAACAATAAAAGTGTAAGTGTTTTTTAATCATATTGAACGCGATTATAGTTACAAAATAGCGCAAAATATAATTCTTCACGGAGACTGGTTTACGTCCAAATCCATTTCAAACGTTCATAATGGGAAAATATTAATTAGACGCTGTAAATTCTGCAAAGGAAACGACGATAATATAAAACATCTCTTTACTAGATGTAATTTAATAAATAATATAATCGAAAATATATATACCTATATATGTAATATATCATATATTAACTATATACTAAATCAGATAATTTAATTTTATATAATTATAACGTTCTTCCACAAAAGGAAGAACTGCCTACTTATTAAATTAATTAATATAACAAAAAATCATATTTTGCAAGAAAAAAAAAACGATTGGATATATAGCCAATACGTACCTATGGAATAATGACGAATTCCAGAGAAAATCTCTATGGATCGTCAAAACGAAATTCAAAATATTCCTACGTAGTATCATTATAAAAAATGGACTAACTTATATCCAACAAAAATTCAAATTAAAAGATAACTTCAATCCCTATATTTAACTATTGCATATCATATTGTAAAATAACCTACAAATAGATATATATTTTATTTCTTTATTATTTTTTTTGTTTTTGCAAAGTGAGACACTGTAATATACTAAACTCCGCAATAACCTAGAAAATAATAATAATACTAACCAAAAATCAACTCTAAATAAGATAATTACTCTTGCCAACGGTAACTGGAACCCCGTGGATAGCAGCGGTGCGTCGCGTGTGCGGCGCGGTAAGGAAATAAGGATATATTTCCTGCCGTGCGCAAAACGTCGTCTGCGAAAGATACGTTTAACGTCGCGATTCGACTTTTAAATCGAACCGAGTTTATTTGTACACTGTAAAAACATCCTGTAAATATACATATTTTTTGTGTGTTTTTGTATATAATATCAAAATACAAATTCTTTATGTAAAATAACATATAACTGTACTACTACGATATTGATTTTATGTGTTTACACAGATATAATATGTGTTTTGTTATTACATGCCGTATGTGAGTGTATTTTATCAATTCAGCGTAAATTTACATATCTTTTCAGTAATTATACGTATAAAGTACGTATAACATTTTAATTTTTTTTATGTTTTTTTTTCATTTTCCAAATTTCAGATAAAATTACAAATTCGTCATGTAAAATAACATATAACTGTATTATTACAATACAGTTTTTTTCTGTGCTTACACGGATATAATATGTGTTTTTTGTTTTGTGCCATATATTTGCTATACATGCAGATTATCGATTTAGGCAACATATACCTTTGTTTTCTGCAAACGCATTACAGCCACATAAGTACAGAGTTAAAATAAAATATATTTAAACCTAGGTAGACTAATGATAAAAAATAGATAAATTTTAAAGGGAACACTGTAAAATCGCTTTTTACGTGTGAGTTGAACACGGTTTACTGTGGTTGACGCGTTAAACCAATTAGTGTAAAATAAATCTGTGGCGACAATAATTTTTAATTATTTAAAGTGGAACATCAAATAGTTTAATCCCGTGATCATCGATATAGTATAGATTTACTTGAGCAGACGACATGCGTTCTACTTCAATGCGTTCGGGCGACACACCATTTGTGCGCATGCGCAGTACGTCTACAACTTTCTGAAAAAACGTGGTATTGTCGAAGAAAATGTTATCCAAATTAGTCGTTTAACTGCTGTTTTAGAAGTTATATTGAGTGAGAAAGGCGTGTTGTTAGCTTTAAAAAGAGGTATATAAGTTGTATTTAAATTTTACGATTTGGAGGAATTGTAAACATGTATGTGCTTGTTTACAGACACTTATTTCCCATTTTTAAGTTGTAAAGTCTAGAGAGAGTAATGGTGCCATTTTGGCATGTTTTTAACTTGTAGCATATGCTCCTCTTGTTTTTCATCTTCCATCGAATATGTTACGCACATAAGGTCTCACAGAAATGTGAGAAATACACAGTTTTTATGCAGCATTGGTGGTTGTCAAGCTAAGTACTTCAAGTTTAATTCCTTTCAAAGTCATATCAGAAGGAAGCATTCCAATGTTGCCGGTGATTTGGGAACACAAGTACAAGTTGCAGACACTTCTCTTCATGAACATGAGTTACCGGTACTGCAATGCAATGTTAACTTGTGTAGAAAACCCTGTAATACAACAAGTGAGTTACTTCAACAAAACAACATATTCGACAGGGTTTAAAAGTGAGGTGCCCGTACTTAAATTGCAAGGCATCATATGTGGTAGTATCATCATTTGCATCTCACATTTTTCGAAGTCATCGTAATGTGACAACTAACGAATCACAAGTTTTAATGCAGCAAGTGCTAAATGTATATAATATTACCGGTACAAGTGAAACTCCAACATGTGAAACAGCAACCACATCTTTGTCTTCTAATGGCAATGAAATATTGGACAGTTTTGCCTTTTTTTTGTTAAAATTGGAAAGTCATTGTTTAGTGCCAAAAAGTACTATACAATCCATTGTCAAGGAAATATCCATCATTGATGATATTCGAATTACCATGCTCAAAGAAAGTGTATCATCTATGCAAGATCTTCGTGAAGAGCAAATTCAAGAATTTCATCTGTGGGAATCCCACACGTTTATAATTGTATTATTATATATTTTAACAAATAGATCGCGCCATGCCATGTGTTCATATTTTGTGCAAGGGAAATTGCGATTAGTTTCCTGACAGCCCAGTCGATGAATTATTTCCCGCGTTCTGATTAACGAGGTCCAAGCCTCATGTATACAAACATGTGTTTCCTGTTATGTATCTTATATAAACCGTATAAGATTTCGTAATATCAGAGAGCATTTTAGTAGAGCCTCGCTTGGTTCTGCCGCTCTCTCAAAACCCTTACCTTTACCTACCTAAGCTATGCCCTGTGTACGTAGCGCTTTTCCATGCTGCACCTTGCGTAAATAGGCCTACCCAATAAAATACCTCACCATTGCTACCCCTTGTCTTTACTCTGGCAAACCCCCGCCAAAACCAGTTGGTTGCAACATTTTGTTGACCCCTCGTGTGATTTGAACTCGTATCCTTCCGATGTGGAGTCGAATCGCTTTCTTATCTTTCTTTCAATTTTCTGCTTCCTTTCGATTTTTCTTTCCAGATTCCACAGATAGTCTACAGTCGGACGCGCTCAACCGTTCATTCAATGGATCCTTCGTTAGAGCAAATTGGTCAAGCAATGTCGGTCAAGTTTTCAAGTTTTCACCTGAGTCACGACGAACAATTTATCAGGTGTGCCGTTTTTGCACTAGTATATGTGCTATATCACAATCGTGTTCGGGATGAACAGCGATAAAAAGGCCTCTCAGCAGCGTGATGAGTCAAAGTCACGGAAGCCTAACTATTGCCCGGCCATTAATGCCGCAATAGGATTTTCTACTTTCAGCATGGAATGGGGACCTCGCTTAAGCGAAAAGGGCAGCTTCGAGACAGTGGTATATTTACCACGGAAGTTTATATTTTGTACGTTTGGATCGAGCTGGTCTCGTGTCAAGACCAAACGACATCTTCAGCCTCCCATTCCAGTGTGTCAACAAGGTTTTTCTACAAGTGTGTGTGTTCGAATCATATCAATCTGCGTCGTGACCGTTTGACCCAAGGATTATGTCAACCGAAGACCAATCGGCGAATCAACAAAAGACTGCTTCAGGAGATTCAACCTACGATGACCAACAAACCTATATGAACCGTATGAACATTTATTCTTTTTAAAATGGACAAAGGGAAGTGTGTGGGAATCCCACACGTTTATAATTGTATTATTATATATTTTAACAAATAGATCGCGCCATGCCATGTGTTCATATTTTGTGCAAGGGAAATTGCGATTAGTTTCCTGACAGCCCAGTCGATGAATTATTTCCCGCGTTCTGATTAACGAGGTCCAAGCCTCATGTATACAAACATGTGTTTCCTGTTATGTATCTTATATAAACCGTATAAGATTTCGTAATATCAGAGAGCATTTTAGTAGAGCCTCGCTTGGTTCTGCCGCTCTCTCAAAACCCTTACCTTTACCTACCTAAGCTATGCCCTGTGTAAAGCGCTTTTCCTTGCTGCACCTTGCGTAAATACCCAATAAAATATTTCACCTATGCTTCCTCCTTTGTCTTTACCCCGGCAAAACCCGCTAAAACCAGTTGGTTGCAACACATCATTCTGTTGAAAAATATTCTTTTGCTAGCATTTGTGGGGCAGAACGCGGACAGTTAAGATCTGTATATTGCAGGTCATTATTTTATAAACAGCGCTATGATTATATTGAGCCGCGTATTGTACATTTAGGACACTACCGTGAAAAAAGTTTTTTTTTTCACTATGTATCTTTGCTGGAGTCCGTTCAGTTAGTTGTACGTCGTGCTGCCTTAAAATTTATATACAACAGTGATTCTGGTGACATTCTAAATGACTTTTTTGATGGAAATGTTTTCAAAACAATGCACAACTCACAACATGTACAACTCATTCTTTACCAAGATACATTTGAAATAGCGAACCCACTAGGGTCTAGTCGGAAAAGGCACAAATTGCTTGCTGTATATGCAATGATTGGAAATTTGCCATATCATTACAGATCGTCAATTGACAATATGATTTTAGTGTTGTTAGTAAAGGAATCCCATTTTAATTTTTTTGGGCAAAAGCTGATTTTTCAGGAACTTTTAAATGACATTCATAAATTAGAAACAGAAGGAATTAGTAATGATGGCAAAATTGTCAAGTGTCAGCTGTTTTCTATTCTTGGAGATAACCTCGGCTCCCACCAGATAGGTGGGTTTCCAGAATGTTTTTCCTGTGAATACTTCTGTAGATATTGCAGGGTAACAAAATCCAAGTTTTATGAGACCCCATATGAAATTGGTGAATTGAGGACGATTTCCAGCTACCAAAATGCTGTTCAGCATCTTGAACAAAATAGTTCTGACATGTATTGTTGGGTCAAATTTAACTCTCTCTTTAATAATCTGCAATCTTTCCATGTTTGCAAACCTGGCCTTCCACCTTGCTTGGGCCATGATCTATTTGAAGGCATAGATGCTTATGACATGTGTTTATTCATAAAATACTTTGTCCAAAAAAAAATGGTTCACCTATAACCTATTGAACGAAAGGATATTAAGATTTAAATACACTGAGGGTGATGCAGCAAACAAGCCACCATCTGTTCCATTGAATGCAAAAAGGACAAGCGGTTGAGAACTGGTGCTTCCTTCATCTTTTTTGACTTGATTGCTGATGACATGGATGAGATCTGGATTCTGTTGTTGCAACTCCGTGAAATAGTAGAATATCGAAAATGCAAGTTGCTTATTTGGATGTTATCATAAAGGAATATATCTTAAAGCGACAAGAGTCATTTCCATTGGTTAAACTTCGCCCAAAGCACCACTACTTAGTACATTATGCATACCTGACATTCCAGTTTGGTCCATTGATGAAATTATGGACAATGCGTCTGCAAAGTAAACATTCGTTTTTTAAAAAATCTGTACGGAGCTGTCACAACTTTAAAAATGTGACCAAGTCTTTAGCTCATTTACATCAGTTGTACTACTGCTATATGCACACTGGTGCTTTTTTACAAGATTTGTTACATTTTGGTGATTGTACATATTTTAATACTACTCTTTATTGCAAGTCTGTTCAGCAGTTGTTACATGAGCATGATGTTACTTCTGACAATACTGTTTTAACTGCAAATGTAAAATATTGTGGTACTCTCTATAAGCAAGGCATGTACATTTCCAATTGTGCAAGCTCATGCCATTAGATTAGCTGCATTTTTTACTGCTTATAAAGTCAAAAGACCTCATTTTAGTACTTAAAGACTGTGAGTCCCAAATGCTTTGTAACATTGGTGTGCGCGAGGTCATTCGAACCACCGAATGTGTAAGATTAATTAAATGTAATGAAATGTTACAACATGTTCCAATGCGCTCTTATACAGTTGATGGTCACAAACTGCTACCTATTAAGTATGCTATTTTAAGAAAATAATATAAAAATAAATATTCCTTTTTTTATTGTGTAATTTAGCTGTGTTAATTTTGAATTGATGAGTTTAAAGCTGAGTTGCTAACTTTTTTCAATTTTTTACAAACGGCGTCCCATATAGGCCTATAAACTTGTGTTTTTGTATTTTGCATTGGAAGGCAACCAGTCAGTAAGTATTCAGATTTGTAACGTAAGATTCCACAAAGTATATACAATGACTGACAGTGACAGCAATGATGACACAATCCCTATTAAACAACCTATAGTGGATATTCTTGATGAAAGTGAAGTCACAATGTCAAATGATGCTAAGAAAAGTTTGGTGGACTTCATGGTACAGTTGGGCACATGCTGTGCGAAGGACATGACATTTTTAAATGAAGATGATCTTGCACCATTCTTGTTACCTATACAGCGTCGCAAGTTAATAGCTTTCATAAACCAGAAGTTTCTGAATATAAGTTTAACCTCAACACATTCTGAGGAAAGCAGCATTGCACCTACACAGCCGTCTTGCGATCAACCAGTGACCTCACAACTTAGGCCTACTATGCTATTAGATTACACGATCAATGAAAAAGAGTTTCCAGCTTCTGTTTTACAATATCTAAATGAGAAGAAACGATTGCCTCCGTCAGAAAGGACTCATTAGATTGATACAAGATGATATTTTATCCAAATACAAATCACCTGGAAGAAAGCTATTAAGAATCGTTGCATCAAAAGTAGTGTTAAAATACCCCAGATCTCTGGCTGATTTTGGATTCAATGATGACTTTGTGGGTGATGGTTGTGGGTCATTTATACTACAGTTAGAAAACAGCATATCTAACACTCGACGACCTGGTCACAAAAGATCAATGGAGTCTTCATCCAGCTCTTCTGATTCTGAACGCATGTCCAGAAAGAACGTGTACGGTGAAATTGCTTCCGATGTACCACAGCTCTCAGCTGATGAATTGGAAAACATTCGCATCACTTTGTTGTCGAAGTATCAAGCAGGCATGTCTCATGATTTGGATGAAGAAGCACGTGCTCTTATAAAAAAAAGTTTTATGGGGATACGTTTTGTGATTATTTCAGAAAAAACTATGGTGTCAGCCTTGCACCAAGACTGGCCAATTTTGTTTACCAAACCAGGCCTTTCGCTTTATTTTAAACAGCTGGTTGGAAAAAGCATTGACAACTTTATTGGGAACTTGTCTAAAAACCTCACAAAGTTTCTCACCTATATGCAATCTTTACAAGTCAAGCATAAGGGAATAAAAATTGTAATAAAGGCCATAAATGCTGGCAAGTGGATCACCAAAGATAATCAACCAGAGTTGATTGGAATGCTTGCTTTGTTATGCGAGTACCTAAATGAGGATTTGGACACAATTGTTGTAAAGGTAAGACTTTTACATTAGGTTATTCATGTTTCATACCTGTGAATGGGAAAACGCTGAAGAATTATTATTACAGTGAATCATCAGATTACCACTTGCCCACTATTGGGTTAGTGGAGCTGTTGCAGTGTGTTGTATATGATTTAAACATTCCTTTAGTTTTAGTACAACCCATTAATCGGCTGGGTTTTGGGCGATGTCTGTTAGGTGACTTGCGCAAGGACACAACACAACGGTCTAGCCAGCAGCTGGTTTCGAAGTCACAATCTGTGGGCTTCCTGCATACCGCCGATGCCCTTTACCAATTGAGCTAACTCACCGGACATTGAAATTGTTATAATCATTTATATACTGGTTTTCCTTATTTTAGGAAGGGGCTACAGGTATACCAGTGACACCATGCATCATTACAAAAGGTAAGATTTTCTTTGCGAAATGGTAAACAAGATTATTATATAGGTCATATTGTAAAGTGGGGTAAAATACTACATTTTTTTGTGGAGGGGGGGGGATTTTAAAGGCATATTAAAAGTAGCCTAAGACTCTGGCTTATTGCAGTGTTGTATTCATTATTTAATATAACTATACTTCAATATTAAGCCAGCCATTTAAATCGGGCAATGTTCCATGCCAACTGACATACACTTATCACTTTCAGGTTCAAGTATTTACACGGCAGATACATTCGATATCATGATAGATAAACATGTGTTGTTTCCGGGGATCAAGTCTGCTGCTGATGCTATTGCCCTATGGTTTGCAGCATTCTACATCTTAAATATTGAATATCCAGTCAGCGCTGCTGTTACACTGGAGTTTTTACAATGGTAAGCCTTTGGCTTGAGAATTTGTACATATGTTTATATATCATGTTGGCAGAAAGTGAGCGAGTAAGTCCATTGCAAATTTATCGGTATATATTTATATACAAAACCGAGTATATATGACATCATTCGAGTTATATTTTTGATGCATGCTCATAGTCCTAACCCAGCGTTTCCCAACCTGTTTTGGTCTCGGACTATTACCTTACCAGCGAAAGTCTTTGCAGACTCAAAGTGCATCAATTTTTTCTTACGCTTATTGAAAATTGATGCACTTTGAGTCCGCAAAGACTTTCACTTGTAAGAAAATAGTCCGCGACCAAAAAAGGTTGGGAAGCGCTGCTTTAGACATTGAAAACATGGTCTTTGATTGTGCTGACTGAGTTTAGTACATACATGGTATGGTAAAACGGTCTTTTTTGCATTTGGTCAACATGTAATATAGGTTCAAATTGTTTACATATTTGAATTCCTTGTGCAGGTCGATTGCAGAGATTAAGCCTGTCAAAGGAAACAAGACTGCACGAGGGGGGAAAAACAAGTGTCGAGTGAATGGAGTTCACTCTAAAGTTATTACTCTGATGAACAATATCAATGACTTTTGTTCATTGTGAACTGCAGATTCATAAATTGTCAGTGAACACTTGCCAGCCGAGACATACTCCAGCTAGTAAAAAACTTATGTATATGGACGTGGCCATACTGTGTTTTTAACATAAGTTTTTTACTAGCTGGAGTATGTCTCGGCTGACAAGTGTCTACTGATTTGATCTGTGTTAGAGTTGTTTAATATCGTATCCCAACAAGGACGTAACTTCATTTAAACATGACTAAAAAAGTTTGTGCTGTCAAGTAGCAATGACATTGGAGTAAACTGTACAATTTTTAGACTTGGGTCCTTGTTTATTTTGTTGTTGTTGGTATTCTAATTAAAATATGGGAATAATAAAAACGTATATTTTATGTTTTGCGGGGTGTACATAGAAATATGTGAGAAAACAAATAATATATATTCTACGCCACGTACGGTATGTTTATTAAGGCAGAAATATGTAAGTTTACATAAAATGTATGTATGGGACCTATATGAAAAATAGGTAATCAAAGAATACATATTATTGGTAATTATTAATAACATATTTTTTATGGCATCACTATTGCCATAGAAAATAGGTAAAATACAAATATTTTTTACAGTGTACTGTTTTATGTGACCGGAAGTGACGACGAGCAACGTAGAGACTGTGGAAATTCATCTTGATGTCCAAACTTCCGAAAAAAATTTTTTTTCAACAAGAAAACTGGTCGTTTTTCGGACGAATATCGTCGAACAAACAACCCCCCCCCCCCCTACAAATACCGCCTGTTGTTGCCCCAGGCACCCTGCTGTGCCGTCCGTAGATGCTGTCACCATGTGTCCCTGGTCTCCTTGCACTGGTACAGCTCCTCAACATTGCGAAAGCAGCCCTCCTACCAGTGTTTTACCACTGGCATGGCCGTTTTAACTATACGACCGTTTTTCGTTACAACGATATTCTATTTGAATAAGGTAAGCGCGCCATATTGGTAAAAAAATTTTTTGTCTTTTTTTCTCAGTGTTGCCCCCTTTTTTTTCGAGTAATTAGCGTGTTTTTTAGGCAACACTGTTAATTACCCTCGCTTTGTGATAATTGTTTTTGTGTGATTTTCACTGTATTTTTGCCTATTTTCTGCTGACTTGGCGGATTTTTGGTACGGCGAAGCCCTACCCAAATTTTCCACATTATAGCGCCCTCTGGTGACCGTCTAGCTCACCCAAAATTTAAACGCCTTCTGTTTGTGGTCTAATTCATACCATAATACATCGTTTTCTGTCGAGTTGTGGACCTCCTGTAAATAACAAAATAATAATAATTAAAACACACTTATACACAAAATTCAAAAATGGAGAAGATGATCGAAATCGACCAGCCCAGCAAAAGATCAATAACTATTCAACTTACCGGAGGCGTGGAACACATTTCTGTTTCCACTTTCATGGAATTATTTCAACCAGGCGCCCCACTCGAAAAGATTAAACACATGGTCGAAGGAGTGATCACGGAGTCTTTCAAAGATGTCGCCTTCCTGTTGACCCTCAAAACTGAATTCGGCGAACCTGAAAATATAATGAATTTAATTGGAGAATTCGAAAATAATATAATTAACTATACCTCGGAATCTGGATCAACTGTAAGAATTCGAGCCAAATTACCAACGCCACCTATGGAAGTAGTATCGATCAACCCAGTACCGTGCTACATTGACCAGGACAAATTGATCAATATATTGGAAAGAAACAGATGGGGGAAAATTGCAAAAACAGAATTTGGATTTCATAGAAACTTTCGAAATATTAAAAACGGATGGCTGAACATATATTTTACAAAATTAAACACAAACAACGTACCTAAGGTCTTAAAAATTGGAGGAAAATGGCTTACAGTCACGCGGCCGGGAGAAACAAACTTGCCCCTATGCCGCTTTTGTAAAGAGCGGGGACATTTGCAAAATAAATGTCCCAAAAAAGGATTCTGTGGGTTCTGCCAAACCTTTGGACACATAACGCGTTTTTGCAGAACAAAAACGAACAACCCAAACATTCGACCAACCCAAACCATCACCAGCAACCAACCAACACCATCCAGCAATCATCCAACACCAACAACAAACAGAAAGGACCCAATACCATATGCTACAAAAACTTACTCAGAAGCAATAACTGGAGAAATAAATATGGGCCCAATAATTGCCGGAGATATCGTAACTGCCAATCAATTTGCAGTTCTAGCAAGTCTAGACACTGATCAAAACTTTGGTAATACGATCATTCAAAGCCACAACTCTCAAGAATTCCCCAATTTGGCACCAATCAAGCCCAACACACCCACTACACCAAAACCCAAAAGAAACCCAAAAACCCGGCGAAACATCATTAAACCCAAAACAAACTCCACTCCAAACTACCAAGAATTCAATATACTTACCCCAACGGAAACTGTAAATGACCAAAACAAAAATACCGATACCCCCCAGAACTTCAACCAGCCGAAAACGAACTCCACACCAATCCCCCTTAACTCAAATTTCACTACTCCTATTGAAACGAACAAAACAAAAATTGATCAAAACAAAAATTTGGAAACAGAAATCATTTCTCACCAAACCCCTACTAGCAAAAGAGAAAATATCGAAAACTCACCTATTTCACCTGCAAAATCGTGCTCGTCTTCCACTTCAACATCGGATACCGACAGCCTTCACGAGAGCTTGTTGGTCATAGACGAAGCACATGACCATCTATTTGGGAAAGAATTGACCCAATATCTAACATCGGAAGAAACGCCTCCGCGTAAAGCTGAATCTTCTGACTCCAGCAACCCACCAGAAGTCCAAAGGACAGTAGCTTCTCTGAAAAAAGTATTTGTTAAACACTCACCTGC
>CH002207.1:3313-18258 GCA_000149265.1 Ciona savignyi | reverse complement strand
ATTCGATCTTGCAGCTCTGTTATAAATGTAGAGGATGGGACGAAAGATTGCTTTCCAACAATTAAATCTATCGGCAATCCCAAATCTCTTCCCGTCAATAAAAAATGAGGAGAAACATCGCTTTCTTCATGTTTGCTAGCATTGTATGTTGCACAGATGTAAGAGATTGCCTCGGCCCACAGAAAGTGATCTTTTTGCACGTAGTTTTGCAGCATTGATATAATGGTACGATTGTTTCTTTCCACACCACCGTTGCCAGCTGGATGGTAGCTTGATGTCCTAGTTTTCTTGCATCAAAGCAATTTGGTTAGCTCTTGAAATATTGCGCTTTCAAAGTTCCCACCTCGATCAGAATGAATTGTATCTGGAACACCATGGACGGTAAACCAGTTATGATACAAAGTGTGTGCCGTTTCTTTTGCGTTCTGCGATTTTATTGGCCAAGCTTGCATATATTTGGAAAATACATCGCAGGCAAGCAATATATATCGGTTCCCACTTTGTGCCATAGGAAGTCCTCAAAGAATATCAATTTCTATTCTTTGCATTGGCGACACCTCACTTGATGGGACCAAGGGTGCTTTAGGGTCTTTCGGTGGCGGTCTTCGTCGATCACATATCGGGCACTGATCACAATACGTTACGACCGTCTGCTTCCACTTCGGCCAATACAATCGTTCCGCAACTCTACTCGATGTACGTTCGCTGGCCAAATGAGCTCCTTCGTATGCGCTATCATGGAGGTTTTGCAACACCGTGTTACGCAGTTCCACAGGAACCAACAGTTGTAGTCTAGTGGTGTCCAGCGTGTCTTCCCACTGCTTTAACTGATTTTGGTTTCGGCTATGAGGAAACGCTTTCGATTTTTTCTGGATCGCAAGATACACCTTTGCTTGAAACCAGACGTCCAAGGAACTTGACTTTTTCTTTGAAAAGCTCGCATTTAGACGGTTTAAGTTTCAAGCCACTCTCGATGAGTCGTAACAGAACCTGATCCAGATTATGTAGATGGTCCTGCCAATATCCGGATCGTAGATCAAGAGTCAAAAAGTATGAACATACTGAGAGTTGATCCAGGCTGTCATCGATTCGTGGGAGAGGGTAGCTGTGTTTCTTCGTGTTATCATTCAGGGACCGGTAATAACGTCATTTGCTTTTATCTCATTGACTAATTCCTCAACTTTCTTTTTATTATCCTCCGACATACGTCTCGGATATTGACGGATTGGCACTATGTCACCGGTATCAATAGAATGCTGTACAAGGTGGGTGACTCCAGATTCACGCCCAGATAATGAGAACGCTGCGGAACGTTTTCGCACAACTTTAATCAAGGCAGCACGCTCTACCTTATTTAATGGAGCGGAATCAATGTTCAGTTGCTTGAGGAGTTCAGTTGCTTGAGGAGTCATTGATTTGTAGTCCACAACACAGCGACCATCCTTAAAAAAAATTCTTCCCAGTATGACATCTTCCGTCAAGCTGTGTGCTACATATACCTTTGCAACCATTTTTGTTTGCGCAACTTGAATTGTGACATTAAAAGTCCCAATCATACATATTTTATTGCCACCAGCACCGACAAATGCACGGATATAGTGGAGATTTGACCTCGCATCGTGAATAAAATTCGCTCGACATCGCAGTTATTGATGCTCCCGTGTCTACCAGAGCGGATACTGGCGTACCGCCTACATTAATGTATGCATACATACCTGTGATGCTCATTGAATACGGTATTCAATCGGTAGGTTGTAACATTTCTGTCGAAGTGCATGGGTCGCATGTTGTGGTTATTTCTCTGGTTCAAGTTAACACGGCAGTAACGACTAATATGGCCAGGTCTTCCGCAGCGGTAGCATGATCTTACAGTTTCATTTCGCTGACCAAATCGTTGTTGAGCAAACTGTTCACACTGATCCGTTTGATTTCTGAATATTTTTATGTGCTGAAGATCTTTTTGCAACTCTTTAATCATCATTTTTAGTTGATCAATCTCGTCGCTTTTGATCGCAGGTGGCTCATCTCAAACGCAGCCACTGTTGGCTGTGGTTGGAGAATACCCTCGGAGGAAAACAGGGCCTTGGTGACATCCAAAAACTTTGCGGTTGCCGAGCCAGGATGTTCCCGCAAAATTCTCTCTGCCTGTTGTCTATTTCTAAGGCCGCTTGTAAATACATTAAACATTACCTCGTTTTGTGTTGTAATGTCCGTTTCGTTTGGATAAGCCATTTTCCCAGGTTTAAAACGGCTGTAATAAAACTTAGGTTGGATTCACCGATGGCTTGTGTGCGTTGAAAGAGTTTCTGCCGAGCATTTCTAGTTCGTGCAGTCGAGCACGTGACAGCGGTTGCTCGTTCTTTCAACTCATCGTATGTACAACTGTACAATGGTGCTTCGGCATCTTCCATTTCGAACTTAGTTTCGTCCGGAAGGCTGGAAAGAAAGCGATATCTTCTGGCTGCTTCGGTTGCAGCAACACTATTACAGAAGCCTTCAAAAGACGATAAAAATTAATTAAAATCTTCTCCCACCACATACTTTGGGGCTGGGTAAAAAAAATCATCTTCCAAAACACCAATAAAAAATAAAACTTCTCTGCTGCACTACAGGCCCTCTGTGGTCTCCAGTTGTTACACTTTTGGGTAGGGTCTCGATAACCTGTAGTCAGCAGCTCTCATTGATATATATAAAATGCTTGTATTAACGTAAGCAGCATAAAATTACAAGTCAACCAAAACACAATGCAGTTGTCACATATAAAAAGCAAATAGGCGGTAAACTCTAACGGTTTTTGGCGGGTAGATAACGAATGATAAATGCGACAGGTCAAAGAGTTGAGTATCATCAAGTAATCAGCGCACGCAACAAAAACACGTACTAAGATAAAAACATGTAACACTTCTATAATTCTCGAAGTATCCGCTCGCAGCCGTCGAAGATAGTGCCATTGTCGGAATACAGGTGAGTGACAGGACCTCGTCGGGCCGTCTAACGTCGCAGGGCATTTATATCGCGTCGGTAGACAAGTCAGTAGCGACTGCTATATGGATTGCGCGAGTAGTCATACATGTAAACAGGCCTCCATACCGTTTTACTCCACTTCTCCTTAACTTGGTCAGTAACGGGCCGAAGAAGTCCACTCCTGTGTGAGTGAACGGTGGTTCCTCAATTTGCAGTCTTGACGGCGGAAGATCAGCGATGTCTCTGTCTTTCGGGCCTTGCAGCTCTGTGCTGGCACAATAAACATCGGGAAGGGATACGTCGGGTTGCAACTCTAGCATTTTGCACCCAGTAGCGCTGAAATAAAATGTTTAGAGTGTAATTTATACCAGAGTGGGCAGCATCAACACTGTGGCAGTGATCGTTCAGTAAGTCAGTAAGGTGGTAGTTATCGGGGATAATGGAAGGGTGGCGTGCTTTGTAGTCAAGACGTGCATTGTCCAAACTATTTTTAACGCGTAGAATGATGCCATTATTGAGAATCGGGTTCTGTTTGTAGATCGGTGACGTAGAAGGCGGATGTCGGGTCAATTGAGTGCGCAACCAGTCGAGGAATTACCGGGCAATCGTCCAGTCCGAGTTTCCTTTTCACGGTTCGCAATAATTTTACGGCGTCAAGTGCAGCTTCGAGTTCCAATCTGGGGTTTGTGTGCTTAGTACAATCGCAGTGAAGAAACGTTCCCATGATGAACGGACATATCGTGTTGTCATCCTCTAACTTGGTTCTAAGGTAGCATACACAGCCACGGGCGGCGGTAGCTTCATTAAAACGGGGCCCTTCATCAGCTTGTCATTTATAGATTGGCCTTCGCATTTCGCCGCACAGTCATACACGATACGAACCTTGCTTGTTTCTTTGGGATAATTACAGGGTGATGCGGGAGGTACCATAACTTGTTGGTAGTATTCACTTCGTCCTCTGGCACTACTTCTGCCTACCTATTGTCCAACATCATCGTCATGTTTTTTGTAAACTTTATGGAAAACCAGGCTTCTCTCGCCAGTCGCTTCTTCAAACTTAATAGTCCTGCTCCTTGCCATTGGCAGGCTATCCGGTAAAACGGCGCCGTCGTCTTTCCAGGGCAGCGGTAGCTGGTAGTCCCCTTCCACTCTTTCAATTCGGCGCGTCATTATATCGTAAGCCATGACGTCTTCTTTTGAGTACTTCATGCCAAACTCCAACGCCCTTTTTCTTCGAAGTCTGCACATTAATGTTTCCACGTTGTCGGTTGCAGCAGTATCGGAGGATGGAAACTGTGGCGAAAACTTGTTCGGTAAAGGAAAGATTAACAGAGCGCTGTCCTTAGGGCGCACACTGGGCGGGGTGTGCATGGTAGAACGTTGTGGTGGTTGCTCTGCAGTCGGTGTAATATCGTTGCGTGATTGTTCAGTGGATGTAGTCTGCTCTAGAAGCAGGTGTCGTAGAGCCAGCTTATTGGCGAATTTGAAGGTCGTTGTGTGTGGCATCAGGAATGGATGCTTCTTTCCCATGCTCTAGCTTCAGCCTTGACCAATTCTAGTTTTCGCCGGGATCCACAAGTTCCTCTTGCAATTTTCTCTCTCTTTCGTCCAAGTTTTCTTTTACGTTCCTCTGTTTTAGCAAGCAGTTTTGTTTTCTTCTTTTCTCTTTAAGTCTTGTTGTCGCGCAAGCCTATAGCCAGTTCAAGCTTAACCTTTCTATCGTTTAGCTTAAAGCTGCGCATCGAGCGTGTAGTGCTTACAACACTTAATGACTCGTGTTTGTTACTGAGTTATGTCGTTGGTGGTGCTCGTGCGTCTGGCATCTTGGCTTCTTCAATGTTGTGAAGCCATTGTTCTACGCGGTCTTCTGGTTGGTTATCCAGTGTCGAAAGGTGCGGTAACGGTGGGTCGGGTGGAATAACGGGTTGCTTTGATTTGCAGTTTATGTGCTCTAGTGTAATTGGCGGTCAGCGTTGATACCAAACTTGTAGATACGGAACGTTGATATGAAACGGAACAGTTGTAGAGACGGTTTTCTGCGTAATTAAAATAAAAAACAAATCAGTAATTTTACGGTTATTCATAAAAAATAATAAACATCTCACACCCACCAAACTTTCGCTCTAAACGAGACAGAATATACGATTATTGGATAAAAATGTGGTACTGCATTCTACACGGTGACTGATTCAAAACGAAAGTTCTAACATGCGGTCCAGTATAAAGATTCAAACATAAACTCCTATTGTTACGTATTTTGGTTATAACGCAATTTATGATATACCATAGACGATTTCATTCTATGGGAAAATAGACCACTGGTTGGTTGCGATTGAGTGTTGGGTGTTTTCCTAAAAATGGTTAATGGCGGGTATGGTGTATTTAAATATACTTGGTTGGCATTAGGTTGCAGAACTTATCGATTTTGTTATGTTTTTTAAATATATGCCGTGAATGAATGGATAATTTTAAAGCTTCGTCGACATACAATAAGCATTTCCAATATTTGCCTTCTTTTAAACGGTTTTTAGTTTTGAAAGGAATATAAATCTGAATTTGTTGCTTCTGCACCAACGAATTGCGACACCAGATTTTTCTGTAAAACGGTGCATCCATCGTCCATTGTATCTAAACAATCATCCATTAAATGGAGTAAGGCTTCACGATTGGTTAAGATAATATCACGTGCTATTACGTTTGAAAAAAAAATGCGCTAACTTTTTCGCGGTGTTTTCGCCGAGTTACAATTAAATGTTTTGTGTTACTCTCGCGATAATTTAAAAATTAAATGTAAGGAAAGTGGAAAGTACGAAAACTACAAGAGAATGATTAAGGTTAGCATTAGTGTAGTGGCTGGGATTAAAATTATGGTTAGTTCTGGTGAGCAAATTCCCGTTTTACCTTTTTAATGCTATCCCGTAAAAACCGTGTCTTCGGTAAATAGGATTCGTTAAAGAGTTTGAAACTTCCAGAAAAGCTAACTTAAAAAAAGAAACGTGGGGGATTCCCGACATACCAATAAGTCAATGTTTTCCCATGAACATGATTAGGGAGACAATATCTCGTCAATTAACATCTTCTAATAGACAGTTGTGTTCTTGGAGGCGTGTCATTCTACACATCTTTCTTTTAGTTACTGATGAAGAAAGCGATTTATTTCGTTACCACATTCTGTGTCCGATTTCTTTAATATTTGTCCAAGAAATAATTGTATTTCTTGTTATTTATTCAGTGTTTAATTGGATAAATTCTTGATTTGATGTACAAACGGTTCAAAAATTATATAACCTTGATTGGTGTGCAAAAAGAGTATAAATTAAACAAACATTAATTTAAGATCTCCTCAAGCCAAAACGCTATAAAAACGCACAAAACATCAAAATTAGTGGGTTGCCGAGTAACCTGTACAAATTTAATATCCATTTGTTCTAAATAAAACATTTACGTTTCCACACAGAAAATTGAATGGTATTTACATTATTTCAAGGTTTTCGGGATAAACGTGATTTATACAAAGTTTGTTTAATTTGTTACACATCAGTTAGCCTAACATTTTAAAAATATTAGTTTATTTATTCTTGTTATTATGATGCGTTAAGGCAAATGGATCAATGGTTTGAGTGCGGTTCAGTTTTGTGGGATTTCCCGGAAAATGTGCATGGTGGGTACGGGGCTTCCCAATTGTTTTACTTGGGATTAAATTAATTATGACTTTGTGGTAGTTTTAAGTTTTCAGCTATTTTATACACGTATTAATAGTGTATTATATTTGTTTCCTGTGATAACTCGGGGTACATTACTTACAATTGTTCATTTCTTGGTTTAATTTACTTATTTACAACTTTATTTATTTAAAGTGATTTAGAAATTTGTTGTAAATACCGCTTTCCAATGCGGAGATATCGGCGAATGCACTCAAAAAGCTGAAAACAAGCAACTTTTTTTGCAAGCAGGAATTTCTTTTTGAAATTTTGGTAAATTTAAAAGGCAGGTTATGGGCATGCCATTTAGGATTCGTTAAAGTCTCAACCTGATTCGATAAACAATTCAACTAAATGACCTGGCGACCGGATATGTATGGGGTTCATGATTATTTTGTTTTTGCGTATAGTGCTGGCACTAAATCTGTCATTGCGATCCACATCTAATTGTTCTCAACTCCAAAACCTCGCAATCAAACTCTTTATAAAAAGTTTTTTTATTCTCAGATTACGAGCCAAGAGTGTACAGTACATACAGTTCTATTTGATTGGACATGCCCAGAGCTGCGGCTCCAAGCAGGAGGTGCTAAGGACCGTATTCCAGAATACTTTTCTGGTACTGAATTAATCAAAATGAATTTTCATACATAACGATCTAAACAGCTCGCCACGTATGGCATAATGTCGGAAGGATAATTCTAGAAACATTGGTACGGATAAAACGTTTATTGACTGGCCAGCGGAAATCGAGACAAAGGTTTTTGGAACCGGCACATGCACTGAGAGCTCATTTTAACATTTTTAAACGACTTAATACAATGCACAAAAATAATGTAAACAAACCGCAAACTCACAACATTCGCCTCTCACCAACGTGAAGCAGATAAAATGTGTTCTCTTTAGAATCGAAAGACAGCCCGTAAATATGATACATTATAACCACGAATATAAAATATATCCATGTGTCCTTGGGCAATTGCATAACCAAGCGGATTAATGGGTTCTACCAAATTGAAGGGAACGTGTGAATCATATGCAACACACTGCAATAGGCTCTGGTAACCCGACGGTGGGCGCGAGATGATCTTACGCTATGTTAACCCAACCCCCTTGGTTTTCCCATTGACATGGATAAACATGAATATAAATATCCACTACATATCGATAGTAAACTTTAATGGGAACAAAAAAACAAGTTATTTATTTTCATCATACGCCGTTTTCTGGGAAGTCCACCCACTCTCTACGTAAACGAATATTTGAACAATATAAGCGTTTATTGAATATATGGAACAATAATTAAATCAACATTTGAACAATATAAGCATTTATTGAATACATGGAACAATAATTAAATCAACATTTGAACAATATAAGCATTTATTGAATACCTGGAACAATAATTAAATAAACATTTGAACAATACAAGCGTTATTGAATACATGGAACAATAATTAAATCAACATTTGAACAACATAAGCGTTTATGGAATATATGGAGCGATAATTAAATCAACATTTAAACAATATAAGCGTTTATTAATTATATAAAACAATAATTAAATCAACATTTAACTATATAAGTGTTTATTGAATACATGGAACAATAATTAAATCAACATTTGAACAATATAAGCGTTTATTGAATACAAAATAATTAATGCAACACACGCCTTGAAGAATGTATTGATAATACAGGGTTGTATATATTCCCTCAGTGAACATATATCACCAACATAAACATAATATAGAAATGGTGATGATATATATAATTGGTTGTGCGTTGTATACGATGGGCCAGTTGTGCTGCATAACTGTACGTAGGTCCAGTGTGGCATAGCTTGGTACAGATGTGTCGACAATGTTAGGATATTATACATTTTTGTTTTTTTGGTTCTCTCTTTGGATCAGTAATCAACTGTTTTGGTTCTGTGATCGCAGATTTGTATTCTTTAAACCACTCCTTGAGATCGTTAATATGATGTCCTTTTAAAATGATATTCTGAAAGAAAATTTAAACTAAGTTTAACATGTGGTTAAGCAACAATATGATACTTATATTTTACTCGCAGACGGTGTTATTACATGAGAAATCGTCAGCTTATCTCGCACCCACCAATACTAAATCTATTGCAGCGTGTTATTTTTGTTTGATACATCCGTTATAATTCAATAAAACCCATTAATTCATTGGAGATGCAATATCCACTAAGTGCCCTAACTAAGGACAAAGTGCCTTCCTATCATTGTAGAAGAACAAAGTAGGGACAAGCCCGTACAAGATTTGAACCCTGGCCAGATTGAAAAAAAAGAAAAAAAAATGGTCATTCATCTGTTTTGGCAACTAATATTCCATTAAAAAAAACTAAATCCAAATGATAACAACAGCAGTTTAAGAAATATCACAATAAGAAAATAGTAGGTATTTCGTAGAATATTCTTGGTTAAGTGTTGGGTAAGTTGTCAATCAAATCACCGATGACCTACGTTAATAAACCGCAGCGTGCAGTGGTACCTTTGATCTTGTGGTTCATAAGCGAGGATAGGTCAACATTAAATGAAATTCAATTGCCACATTTATTTATCAATATCTTTATTATGGTATTAATTATTAAGGATCGTTTTTTATTTTTTATAAAAATATTAAGTTTCTGCAATGGTATTTTGAGGTCTATGTGTTGTAATTTTGATTTTATAACATATTTTCAGTTTATTATGGGACCCATTTGGAAAAATGGGACACATATTTTTTGTCCGTTTTTTTTCTTTTTTTTTGTCAAACGCTTGACAGGCATGGCTTGTGGACCCAACATCTACCAGAAAGGGTAATGGATTCATAATGAAACTCATTTGTTAGACCACATAGTTTAGATATGCAGAAGCCAGAATTTTGGGTAATAAATCTAGGGGAATTCTGGGACGTTAAAAACCAAAACAGTATTTTTTAATAAAAATTTACTATTTTGAGGCATAGCGCATGAACAGCTTCTCTCTCTTTGTTTAAATTTGGTGAAATGTAAGTGCATTAACCACTGATATAACACTTGAAAGAATTAAAATATTTACCTAGGAAAATACCCTAAAAATAAGATTTTGTTTTAAATCATGATTGTGACAGGCATAGCTTGTGGCCCCAACATATACTAGAAAAAGTAATGGAATCGCAATAAAACTTTGACATTTGTTAGAAAATATGTCCTAGATATGCAAAAAAACCTTTGGGTAATATACCCAGGGGAATTCCCCTGGGAGGTAAATAACCGGAATAGAATTTAAAAAAAAATCTTTTTGCGCTTAACGCTTAAACGACTGCTCCAAATTTCAATTAGATTTGATAAAATATAAGTGCATTAGCCACTGATAAAACACCCAAAAGAATTTAAAAAAGTACCCAGGGAAATACCCTAAAAAATAAGATTTTGTTCTCAAATCATGATTGTGACAGGCATGGCTTGTGGCCCGACATCTAACAGAATGAGTATTAAAATTGCAATTAAACTTTGTCATTTGTTAGACAACATAGTCTAGATATGCGGAAAACAAAATTTTGGGTAATATACCCAGTGGAATTCCCCTGTGAGTTGAAAATCCAAAACGGTATTTTTTTAAAATAATTAGCATTTGTTGCGCATAGCGCTCAAATGGCTGCTCCAATTTAAATAAGATTTGATAAAATGTGAGTGCATTAGTCACTGATATAACACTTAAAAGAATTAAAAAAATTAACTAGGGAAATACCCTAAAAAGTAAGATTTTGTTCTCAAATCATGATTGTGACAGGCATTGCTTGTGGCTCCGACATCTACTAGAAAACGTAATGGAATCGCAATGAAACTTTGCCATTTGTTAGACAACAAGACCTAATTATTCGGAAACCAAAATTTTTGGTAATATACCCTGGGGAATTTCCCTGGGAGTTAAAAAAACAAAACGGTATTTTTTCTAAAATAAGCTCTTTAGGGCATAGCGCTTGGTCGGCTAAAATGTAGTCCCCTTTCCGACGTTGTACCATTGAGCAAAAAGAAATACAATACCTAGGGAAATACCCTAAAATTACGACTTGTTTCAAAACCATGATTGTAACAGGCATGCCATATCGCGCCGACATCTCCAACAAGAAGTCGCCAGAGCGGATTAAAACTGTTTGTTAGATTATCTAACAAACATCTAACTTTGACAGTCTGGTTAAAACTTTCTGAAATGTTAATTAACATGGACCTGACGTGCACATATCTAACATTAACATAAACTGTGTAGGGAACAATAATATCAAGATCGGATTGTTACCTTAGGGACCCATGCGTTTATGCATGCAGAAACAAACTACATACCCGGTGTATAAAATACATATGGTGGTTAGGGACCCTGCTCGCATATAAATTTACATATGGTACAAAATATGTTTTACAAATAGTGGTGGTAAAATACGTGGTTGACACTCTTATTTTAAATAATTAATTTGATTATAGACCTGTTTTAACAAATGTAATTTTGCCGCGTTATTCCAGTTTTTAATTGATATAAAAGTCTATGTCTCTGTTGCGTGTCTTCATAGTGAAAACAAAACCATTTGAAAAATATTAAATGAACTAAAGAAATAAAATATTTTCCATCATGATTACCCAAACATTCCAAATTCCCAAGTAATCTTAAATCAATGAAACTTCATAAAGCAATCATACACAACATCACATGAAACTGAGGCTTACCTGGGGAGAAGGGGAGTTGTTGTATTGCTTCTTGCAACATAAGTTGACCTATTTCGTGAAAGTTTGTTCTAGTCGAAATCCAGTTCCGATATTTTGTCAACACACCCAGCCAGACATTGTGCTGCGTGGTCATCCAACCCTTCATAGCTTCTTACTGTAAGTTTGATCTGTGTAGAACAGGAATGTTAAAATTCCACAATAAATATATCCTGTGGATTATATGTTTAATAATCATCTATGATATAAAAACAAACAAATTTGAAATCATTATTGTCTTTGTGGTTTTAAGTTTCTTTGAAGCCTATTTGTTGTAATTTTGATTTTATAGCAATTTCCAGTTTATTAAAATACATCTTAGTTTTGACGGCCAACTCTTGATATACACACTCTATTGAATTAATTTGATTGTAGACGTGTTTTAAAGAAAGTTGTTTTGCCGTCTTGTTCCAGTTTTAATTTTTTTTATAAAAGTCTCTGTCTCTGTTGCGTGTTTTCATAGTAAACAAAAATAAACCAAACTAGTTGATTAGTTGTACTGTCCAACTTTACCACACAAATGCATATGCCACATGCACATTGTAGTATGTATGGAGTACGGAAAGTAGGGGGTCTAAGTGTTAGTTTGAAGCATAAATTAATTAACAAAGGTGACATAGTGTGGCAAAAGATAAAACACATATATTTTATTGTATTGGTGATGCTGTTACAAACATAAAATAATTTATGATTACCTACAACAAGTTATATAATGCATTTGTACTTATTTTATACTATAAAAATTAAAGCATATTAAATATACTAATAAAAATATTTTCCATCATGATTACCCAAACATTCCAAATCCCCAAGTAATCTTAAATCAATGAAACTCCATAAAGCAATCATACACAGCATCACATGAAAGTAAGACTTACCTGGGGAGAAGGGAGTTGTTGTATTGCTTCTTGCAACATAAGTTGACCTTCTAGTGAAAGGTCGTTCCAGTTCAAATCCAGTTCCAATATTTTGCCAACACATCCAGCCAGACATTCTGCTGCTTGGTCATCCAACCTCCTAGCATCCAACCTCCCATCAACCAACCTCAAATAGCTTCTCACTATAAGTTTGATCTGTGTGGAACATGAAAGTTAAAACTCCACAATGAATATATTCTGTGAAATCATGGTTTGGGAAGGGTTGTGGGGATCTTGTAATATTGATGAGGATATCTAGTGATTCGGGCAGCGTAATAATGTGGTATGGGCTTGTCGGTAATTGAAATAAGTGGGCAATGTATAAAAGTGGTAATGTGTGTGTTTGATGATAATAAATCTCATTACAAACAACTAAATTAATTAACAAATGTGACATAGTGTGGCAAAGGATAAAACACATATAGTTTATTGTATTGGTGATGCTGTTACAAACATGAAAGAATTTATAAATATATACGAAGATTTGTATAATGCATTTGTACCTATTTTGACTAGGCAAATTTTCCATACATTTAAATCAATTGTTTTATTTAAAAAAAATGTTTTATTATAATTACCCAAACAGCCAAAGAAGCTGCAAATAAGGCTTACCTGGGGAGAAGGAAGTTGTTCCATTGCTTCTTGCAACATACGTTGACCTTTTCGTGAAAGTTCGTTCCAGTTCAAATTCAGTTCCGATATTTTGCCAACACACCCAGCCAGACTTTGTGCTGTGTGGTCATCCAATCTCCCATAGCTTCTCACAGTAAGTTTAATCTGTGTGTATAGAATTTCGAAATATTTAAGATATAAAACAGAACACAATATAGAATGTCAAATATTTCAGATTTGAATCTCTATTAACTCGAATCTTCATAAGCATTCGGAATTTAGGATTTAAAATTATAAACTTAAAATCATGGTCGGCATCAATCGTTCAACAAAAAAAAACAAGTAAAAACAGTTAAAGCAAAATTCATCTCAGAAACAGTTAAAGCAAAATTCTTTAATCTCAGAATTGTAAAATAGCTTCCTTATTTGTAATAGGACAAAATGATCAGTTAGATCACCGTCACCTAATACCTTGTGGAATCCAAGTCTCAACTACATTGATATTATATAAAATTAATTATGCCAAATATTGAAGTTGGTATATAAACATATATGTTTTACCAATTATTGCACGCAAATAAGGAAATCCAAATGGTTTACGTTAGGTCGATAAAATTATTTCATAGCCCGGAACTTGCTGCAAACTTGGCTACAGTTTGAAAGGTTGTAATTTTCCCCTTTATAAAACAGGATTAAAATAATGTAGAATTCGATCCTGTAAAACTGCCTGATAACTGGGTAGACCGGGTAGATTAAATTTTTACAGGATTGAAAACATTTTAGAATAGAATTCCAAATTCTAGATTCAAAATATTTTATTCTAGAATATTCTAAATTACTTAATTATCTTATATTGTACGACCATATGTGGACGATAGAACTGATTGTATGTAAGTCGATATATGTATCGGATGCGTTAACCATTTGGCCACACAACCGTACAGTTCATTTATTACAAGTGTGTGCTTGCATTGGAGCCGGACGCGGGTATGTAGAGTTTGCCAGACTACCCCTGGCATTTTGCCAGAGTATGCAACTCACCTGATTTTTACGCGTTTCCATCATTAGATCGTCTACCTTAATTGCCTCTCTGTACTACAATTCAACTGCGCAAGACATACAAGTGTCGCAATTAGAGAATAAAGCGTTTTTATGTCTACATAACTACATACACGGTAATTCCTAGTGTCAGGATTCCGATCCCAACTAGAGAAATATAGTTATGGGTCCCATTTGACAAAAATGGGACACATATTGTTTTTGTCCGTTTTTTTTTTCGTTTATTTTTTCGTCAAACGCTTGACAGGCATGGCATGTCGCCCCGACATCTACCAGAAGGATTAATGGAATCACAATGAAACTTGGTGATTTGTTGGACAACATGGTCTAGATATGCAGAAACCAAAAATTATGGGAGATAAATTTTTTGGGCATAGCGCTTGAACGACTGATACAATTTGAAAGAGATTTGGTGAAATGTAAGTGCATTAGTCACTGATTTAACACTTAAAAGAAATAAAAAAAAATTACCCAGGGAAATACCCTAAAAATCGGATTTTGTTCTCTAATTATGATTGTGACTAGCATGCCATGTTGCCGCGAAATCTAGCAAAAGGAGTAATGAAATCGCAATAAAAATTTGACATTTGTAAGAGAACATGGTCAAGATAGGCAGAAACCAAAAATTCCCATGAGACATTAAAAACCAAAACGTTTTTTTTCTAATAAATTAGCTTTTGGGGGTATAGCGCTTGAACGGCTGCTCTAATTTTGATCGGATTTGGTCACACACTTTGTGCCAATTAAAAGAAAGAAAACATTTGCTTAGGGTAATTCCCCTAAAAACGAAGATACGTTCCTAAATTATGATTGTGACATGTATGCCATATCGCACTGACATCTCTAACAAAGAGTCGACAAATCACATTAAAACTTTAAAAATTGTTACATAACATGGCCAACATATGTAAAAACAGAAACTAATCTACTAAACCTAGGGAATTCCCT
>CH002208.1:6300-18748 GCA_000149265.1 Ciona savignyi | reverse complement strand
AGCAAAAGTTTAATTTTTAGGGTATTTCCCTAGGTATTTTTTTATTTCTTTTAAGCGTTAAATCAGTGACTAGTGCACTAACATTTCACCAAATTTGATTCAAATTGGAGCAGCCGTTCAAGCGCTATGGCATAAAAAGCTAATTTGTTAGAAACAAAAACAATATGTGTCCCATTTTTTCAATGGGACCCATAAATATTACACTCAATATTGCCTAAGTACATGATAAAATAAAAAAAACTTTACGTGAATCTAAAATTAATTAATATTTAGTGCACAACAAATGATACATCGGAAAATCGGGAAAACGACAAGTTAGATACTCCTGTCATATTGCGTTGGCACGTCAATGGGACACACATTACAATATGGATAGAATGATGCAATATAAACTACTAGAAGCTTAAATTCCGACATAGTAAAACATGATTCGCGTTTTAATTTGTGGGACTATGGTTTTTCAACGCTCTAAATTGGCCGGGACCAGGTCCCAGGATCCGCTGCCGTCTATACCTGGTACATAAATCTCCATTCCGACTCCATATGTACCCACATGGCGTGGAACTAAACTCGACTGGCAGCGGAACCTCCACTAAATAGGAAAACCGTAAAACTTAAGTTGTATGTATATGTATGTATGTGTATTAATTGATCTCACAACGCTTTATAAATCAAATGACGTAGACAGAAAACAACTGCTTTAAGTGTCAATGACGTCATGAGGTGGTAAGTATCAATGACGTCATAAAGTTATGACAAAACGAACACAGTCGGTCAGATTAACTGAAATGCAGTTTTTGCAAATATGATATCAAACTTGCTACAAAATTAACAAGTATCATTAAATTTTGTAATAAATAATTGGTTCAAAGTAAAAACAAATTGTTATAAATTAGACGTTGAATCAAATGCAAAATATTAATCTTTTAGGGTTTCAGGACGTTTATATTCTTTCCTGTGCCTGGCACTAGATTTGACGATTACATGTGTTGCAAATTGTCGTGACGATTCCATATCGAGAGCCGAAATGGTAAGGAACTGACACCTGTATAGCTAATAGTCCAATATGACAATCCGTCAGGGAAGGTTGATTTTATTCTTGATTATATGCGACCATGACAAAACCCGCATACGATGATTAGTTCAGTATCGGATATCGGATATTCATGTTTATCCCCGTGAATGGGAAAACCCCAGGGGTTATCACACGGGCAATCGTCAGATCACCTCGCGCCCATCGTCGGGTTACCGGCGCTATTGCAGTGTGTTGTGTATGATAGACACGTTCCTTCAATTTGGTAGAACCCATTAATCCGCTGGGTTCAGGCAATGTCCGTAAAGTGCCTTGCCCAAGGACACAACCGACTAGCTAGCGACCAGTTTCGTACCTGCAACCTTTCGATTGAAAGGCGACGCACTTAACCGCTAGACCATCGGGCCGGACAAAGTATATGCGGGCACGACGTAATAAACACCAAATTTGTCCGAGGCCAGGCTTCTCTTAATACTGCCAGTGCCACGATCTAAACTCTAGTTAGTTTAGTTTAGTTTTAGCTCCTTCGTTACAATAAAGAAGAATTAAACAATTATTTTAAGTTAAGGAGACAAACGGGAAAAACTACAATTGTTAAAACACGTCAGTGGCTAGACACATTAAAAATTAAGGAAAAAAACGACGTGGCCGTTAAACCTTACATTAATAAAAATAAATTTCAACGAAAAAAATTAAATCAAAATTAACTGATTAAATTTGGTGTTATTTAAGTCTTGAGTAAAAGTGTGCAAGCGCGACCCAGTACTGAGGGGGGAGCCGGCTTTGGGATTAAGTGGAAAAAGAAAAACCCCCTAAAATGAAATTCCACCAGTGGTTAAAAAAACTGTTTCAAAACACACTTTTAGACATTAAATTATTTTTGGTGCAAGAACAGTTATTGCACTATATTTATTAAAGAAAGGAAATAATTTAAGCTCAACATAATTAATATAAAAATAATTCCATCTCTAATAATTCAAGCTCAATAACAAAACATATCATGGTTGTATCGTAAGGAAGAAAGGAAGTTCTGGGAACGTTAAAACCTGCAGTCATGTTAAAGCGGATTTACAACCGTGTGAGGGGGAGTTATATGGAACCAGTGATAACAACAACATGCGGTACATATTTGAACAATACCAAACGAGAAATTGGTATAATAAGTTTTATTATATTATATAGTTCATGTGAATATTCCGGATATTGACTTCCCTTGTACAATCTCTCGCATTTACTGTTCGGCAACAAACATGATGCATTTTGCATGAATTAAATATTTACATTGTGAGATTATTACAGGCAAAGCATAAAGAGTTTAAATTCATGAGAAAACCGACAACATTATATTGAATAACAATGTAGTTCATGTTTGGTGAACACCGTGTGTAATTGTGGTTATTTACATTATATGCAAAGTGGTTTATCTTATTACTAGTCTCCTCTTGGCCTGATCTTCATCTCGATAAACTTCAGTGAGTATTTTAGATCGTGAAACGTACCCCAGCTTGCAGCTCGAAGCGTTGTGGTTTGGCACTTCAAGTACTCCCCGTTTAAGTTGGAATGGTGACAACTACCGTACCACCAAGCTCCATGGAGCAGGACAGTGCAATTAGCACCAACATAGATATCGTTGTCTGCGTCCTTGGTGCTGAAGCGTCGCCCGTTGTGGTGGGATGAAAGCGAATCTCCTGCGAAAATGACGTATAAAAGCAATTAAGGACTTCCAACCCTTAACTCTTTACATATTTACCTGCATCTCCAGAGTAGCCTAACCTGTCACTTTCAAAGTGTACTTTTCTTGAGCTGAGCCGATGGAAAAGGAACTGTTTATAGAAATTATATTATTATATATACTGTAAATTTGTAATGTTCTTACCTGTATTTTGCGAACTTTTTCACGTTTGCACAATCTTCCAATTCAATCCTTAATTCATAATTCCCCAGATCGTGTTAAAGCATGAAGATTTTCGTTTCCTTAATCTAGATTCAATCATATTAACTAAATTAAATAATATATATTAACATATTAAAACAAAACTAACCCAAGCCAGAATTCGTTGCTTAAGGTTTCCAAACATCCCCTGATATTCAACCCAAGTTCGATAAAAGTTTTCAGAACCATCCCTCCGACGCTGAAAAACCTGGAATGTTCGTTTTATTAGCTGTGAGTAACTTTTCATTGATTAAAACTCCACCGACCATCCAACCGCCGCCGTCAGTAGTTTGATCGCAATAAACTTTCAAAGTTTGCTGATTCCCCGGGTTATATATGTGTTGTATTTCCACTTTCGCTGAGTCCAAACCGCAATGCTTCTTTGCAGCTTGTGGGAAATCCTAAACCAAAATATATATTGAAAATGATAAAAGAATGTCAATCTTTAATTTTTTCGTTAAGTATTTGTGTTGTATCCGTGTATTAACATAGACTTGGTGGATCCCTGTTTTACCAAACCCATCTTGTAGTTACTACAGTTACACGGTAGTTTATGATAGATGACTTTCATGTAACGGTACAATAATTATTCGCATGATTAGCTAATAACTGCAGCATTGTATGTTGGATATATTTTGCTTACCTGTGTAAATCACCCAATCCACAATCAGCATGGTGTCCCAGCCTGTGGGCTTGTCGGTTCGCACAAGTTCAAACAAAAAACCGAAAAGGGCGTTTCTTACAACAGTCAAGTTGAATTTATGAGGAAGGTTTGGATCTTGGGGCCTTGCTGTTGCGGTGACAAAAGTTGGGACAGAACTTAAACACAAGTTGTACTTAACAAATGCCTTTCGTTTAGGGAATTTTGAATCAGATTGCAGCTCTGAGCTTCCTCCTTGAGACGTTGGTCTCTCTGTAATGTACAGGTTTAACAAAATGTCCACTACTCGAAAGAAACTAATTTCGTTACCTGATGCAACAATGTACAAACCACAGAAGATGATCAATAGAGCAAAGTATTTCATGATTTGTGGTTTAAAACTGATCACAGTCTCATACCTGACTTGTTGACAAATGCAGAAAAACGATAAAATTAGGCCTCTCAACGAAACACTCTAATTTCAGAAATAAATCTACTGCAACGTATCTAAACACCCACTGCAATATAAATGAACTGTTAGATTGTGAACATCCAGTTAAACGACAAACAATTATTTGACGTCACAACTTCTTTAAGCAAAGTTCGTTAACATGCCCGGAATTCTGGAACTTACCTCGTATACATACGTTTGCAATGACTATGTTGTTATATACAGAGTGACTTATAGTATAGTTGTGATTATATTCGTTTTACAACGTGTTATTTATCTTATTACTACACTCTGCCAAACCTCATACACTTGCACCCGACAATATACCGAAACGCGTTTCTTGTATTTTCCATTGATTTAAACTTTTAAAATACAATTTTAAATTCGTGTCCAATAAAGAGCCGACATGCTTTCAATATACAGACAGATACGGTTTGCTAGGATAATCATGTTTATCGTCCGACCGACCGGTTAGTCTGGTGGTTTAGTGCGACACTTTCCAACCGAAAGGTTCCCACTAACAAAACTTTAGCAGTTTAAGTTATAAATCAATCATACTTAATCCACAGATTAATAGGTTGAACTACATCAACATATACACATTACAATATAAAGAACGGTCGTAATAAAGACAACATCTTCGGTTCAAAACTCAGCCAGGCAATGTTTTAAGTGAACATGTTACATAAACAATAGTGGAGGATAAAATATGCATGTTTATCCTAGTGAATGGGAAAACACCTTATGCCCGCCGTCGGGTTACCGGAACTATTGCAGTGTGTTATCTATGATTCAGGTGTTTATTAATTTTTCTAAAGCCCATTGATCCACTGGGTTCAGGCAATGTTCGTTAAGTGGGGCTGCACTGATCTGCGGGACAGCACATTATACTGTGGGACAGTGGGAAGAGGGTTAAAGGGAATTTTCGTCACCAACATAAACTGAACGGGTTATATCATGATATACCCTATTCCCGATGCGCCTAAGTCAATGACGAAATAACCCGCCCCGCTCATGATATAGTGTGTTGTCCGGACCACAAACAATTATTTGACGTCACAACTTCTTTAAGCAATGTTCGTTAATCTTCGCGGAATTCTAGAACTTACTCTGCGTGACGTAAACACACGTTTGCAATGACTATGTTGTTATATACAGAGTGACTTATAGTATAGTTGTGGTTATATTCGTTTTACAAGGTGGATTTACCTTATTACTAAATTCTGCCAAACCTCATACACTTGCACCCGACAATATACCGAAGCGCGTTTCTTGTATTTTCCATTGATTTAAACTTTTCAAAATACAATTCGGAACTCGTGTCCAGTAAAGAGCCGACATGCCATGGGTTTTATCCTGCAAGGCACTTAACGGAAATTGCCTAAACCCGCGGATTTAAACTGTGAATCATACACAACACGCTACAATAGCTCCGGTTAACGGACATTTACCCTCCTGGCTAAGGGACGACCATCTAACAAAATTTACTAAATTTAACAGAATTGAAAATTTGAAAATCCTTGAACAAAAATTGTCTTAAATTAACAAGAAATTCGCACTTAATTCAAGAGCAATCGTGCGGAATCGCGCTAAACTGGCAAGTTACCATTTCACAGAGATTTCATCTTGCAAGGTTTCGAGTCCCTGATGGGTTTGTCACCAACCGTTTAATTTGTATATGTATCAGCGGCATTAACCATTTGGTTAAACTGGTGTAATTTAAACGGATTGTCTGTAATAAATACCCCCAAATATCCCAGTATCTACACAACTAGCGACCTCAGTTGGTCGATATGACGTCAAGTGACGCTGCGTCATAACTCCCATACCGTACCTTCCAGCCACCAAGATGAGAACGCTATCCTATTCAGCTGAGCTCTGCCTAGATTTCATTGTACATTATAACTACTGGTGTCAGCTCTAAACTACTTTTTAATATTTATTTGGTCGAAAACTTTCTTTATCCAGATTGATTTCACTTAGTTATGTTTCTGATAATCACTGTACATTCATTTACCAACCACTGGGCAACATACTGTGTGCATTAGTTTATTATGTGTTGCATTATTCATTTGCTATTTTCACCTTTTGTGTATTTGTACTATGAGAAACAACATTTGGTGTGCGATGCTGGTTAAATAACCGAGGAAAATGCATAGACTATAATATCATGGTAAGTCCTTCAATGTAAGACCAGTCAAATCTAGCCTTGTGTGAGAATCGAACCAACGACTTGGAAGAGATTAACGCAGGTGCAAGTACAAAGTGAAGAACGTCGCCATCAAGCAACAAACGTAACTGGAGCAACGCAGTCACGAGGAACAGATACCACAATGTTGATCGAAAGTTCCAGAAGTCGTCGCTTCCACGCACGTTATCACACTGTCACCAGTCGATGTGACGTCATATCTCTGCACTGATTTACTGGGGGCGTTTCGCGCATGCGAAAATGTACATTATTTTCCCGAATGTTGCAACACTTATTGCTTTGAAAAGTTCCCACTAACAAAAACTGTAGCAGTTTAAGTTAGGAGTAAATTATACTAAATCAACAGATTAATAGGTTGAACTAAATCAGCATATGGTACATTACAATATGAAAAGTGTTGTAATAAAGATAACATCTCCGGTTTTAAACTCAGCCAGACAAAGCATATCGCCACATGCTACGTAAGCAATAGTAAAAGGATAATATATTTATGTTTATTCTCGTGAATGGAAAACCAAGGGGGTTAACGCACCGCAATCGTCAAATCACCTCGCGCCCACCGTCAGGTTACCGGAGCTATTGCTGTGTGTTGTGTATGAATAACACGTTCCTTTAATTTAGTAGAACCCATTAATCCATTGGGTTCAGGCAATGTTCATTAAGTGAGGCTGCACTGATCTGCGGGACAACACATTATTCTATGGGACAGTGGGAAGAGGGTGAAAAGAAATTTTCGTCACCAACATAAACTGGACGGGTTATATCACGATATACCCTAACCCCGATCCGCCCAAGTCAATGACGAAATAACCCGCCCCGCTCATGATATAGTGTGTTGTCCGGACCACAAACAATTATTTGACGTCACAACTTCTTTAAACAATGTTCGTTAATCTTCACGGAATTCTAGAACTTACTCTGCGTGACGTAAACACACGTTTGCAATGACTATGTTGTTATATATACAGAGTGACTTATAGTCATAGTTGTGGTTACATTCGTTTTACAAGGTGTGATTTATCTTATTACTAAATTCTGCCAAACCTCATACACTTGCACCCCTTTTTTTATTGATTTAAACTTTACAAATGCAATTTTGAACTCGTTTCCAATAAAGAGCCGACATGCTTTCAATATACAGAGAGATATGGTTTGGTAGGATAATCATGTTTATCGTCAGTACGACTTGTTAGTCTGGTGGTTGAGTGCGAAACTTTCTAACCGAAAGGTTACAGGTAAGAAACTGGTCATTGGTTTTGTCCTTGGGCAAGGCTCTTCACGAACATTGCCTAAACCCGCGGAATTTGGTGATTGTAATGTTTACTATTGTATATGTATACCCGTCAATCACTTATTTTAGTCCCTTTACTTTTAATTTGCAGAAAACCGTATTCTTCCGTATCTCTATCCGTATCATCCCAACAACGTTCCGTATCGTCTCTACAACCTTTCCGTTCAGGGGCTCCACACACATATAGCGTTTTGCGCAATCCTTCGCGTTTCTCGCGTCTCGTCATCCTTCTCGTCAGGCGTTGCGTTTCAGAGAGAGACGCGAGACCATGCACACACACTCGCGTTCATGATGACGTATTCCGTCAAAACATTCCCACGTGGTTTTGTTTACTGGCCATTACAATGATTGTATTCACGAGTAGAAAACGAATTAAGCAATATAAAACGTCCAATCTCTTCACTTTATTGTGACATGTTTCTGGACATATAATCACGCTTTCTTTTCATTTATTTCACATCATTGTCATATTACAAACAACTTACTTGATATTTATTTTAATTGCACAGTATCAAACGAAGAAAGAGCAATACAGTGTGATAAAATGAAAACTTAGCTATCACAGTTAGCTTTGAACCGTATATGACTGAAGACATATAAGAACACTAAAAAGAGGAACATATGAATAAAAATACTATTTACAACTAACTGAATGCTGTCCAATTCATTGGTACCAAATGACAAATTTGCATTTACAATTCCTGGTATGTTCAATATAAAAGTTTGGGCTGTTGTTGTGTGCAGGCCGCAGCGATACAGCAGGAGAATGGTACTCTGAATTCATTGTTGGGGTGAGGGATGGTTCTGTTGGGGGGTTTAGTGGTGTATATAGTAGCATCAGTTAAAACCGGTAGATGTGTTCCAATAAAATAAACTCTGTAAAACAGAATGTGGAATTATAAGTTGCAAATGTGCTATGTCCTAATATCGTTTGACCCAGGGATTTGAAAACTTTCCATGTTGGTTGCTCTTGCTGTTGAATGTTAAAAACAGTCCAGCAAATAACAGACAGTCTTAATGTCTCGGTAACAAACAAAACAACAATGTATGCAAGTGTAGGATAGAAAGTATATCCATGTCTACTTTCGGGTAGTAAAATGACACAAAATGGGCTGTCAGTCAGTTTACCAGAACTATCCCTGTGTTGTGGGCCTGTTAGTTACCACTTTACCAGTATAATAGTTAAACCTAATAAACTACTGGTACCTACCCGTGCTTGGTACAGGCAATGTGGGTTAACTGCCATATATATAAAATATATTAACCGATACCGGTACTTACAATCGGTGATAGAGATGATCTTGCAAAAATTACATATTTTCATTATGTTCCCCCAAGTTGAACATGTCTCAGGACCGAATCCGCTCACTTTTATACTTTCCACTTTTTTTCTCTCTGAAAAATCTATCCCTTAAATTTCTCCATCTTTTCATACAATCATACATGCCTATGCTAATAAATGTTTAACACCAAATTCAACAAACATTGTATTTCAATTCACATAAAATAAACCCACATAGATTTTTCAGAGATTTCAATTCACATAAAATGAACACACAATAAACTACCGGTACCGTACCTGGTTATTCTAGTTGGCCACTAATGTAAGCTCATCATATCCTTATATTACTGATTCTTTAAATCATACAGATGTGGACTTGCATGTACCAAGTTAATTGGTAACTCATTAAAATATGTTTTTGACATTTTTAGATCTATGTCATACACAAATTGTGCTGAAACTTAGTTTTAATAACATTTAAAACCAACTAAACAAATGTAGCAGTTTTGACATTATATTTGCAAAAACTGCATTTATTTCATTTAATCGACGCCAACTGTGTTCGTTCTGTTTAACCTTTTGACGTCATTGACACTTATCACCTCATGACGCCCTTTACACCTAAAGCAGTTGTTCCATCTACGTCATTATTTGCTTTATTAAGCGTTGTGCGATTCCATATACACACAGAGACACAAGAGATAAAACTTAATAAAGAATACGAGTTGTCCGGTTTGTCTGTTGAGTGGAGGTTTCGCTGCCAGTCTAGATTAACTTAACGCCATGTGGGTACATATAAGATCGGAACAGAGATTCAAGTACTATGTATAGACGGCAACAGATCCTGGGACTTGGTCCCGGCCAATTGGAGAAGTTGAAAAAACCCTGGCCCCACACAAATAATTGTTATAATGCTTGACTTAAATAATACTTATTTACTTATTCTCTGGTCTACCTGTGTTAAACATTTTTAACTTTGACGTTTGACGCTATTGAGCCACTTCTCTCGACTTGTGTTTGTCTGGCGCGAATGTGTGAATGACCCGACGCAAGGAGTTTTACGGCAGACGCGAGGTTTTGACGCAAAACGCTATATGTGTGTGGACCCCTTTCCGTATCTACAACCGTCTGTACTCTGTATCAACCCTGATCGCCAATTACAAATCGAGGAAACAAACTGTCTGTTTATTTTATCAATACGAGTTATTTTCAAACCTAAGCAACCCGTTACCAAAGTTCTTTTACCTAGAAATATAAAACATCGTTTTCAAACTGATCCAAGCCACCGTAACCGCACCTCTCGACCATGGATAATCAACCTCCAAGCAGGTCCGATACACCAGCAACACCTAAGTTAACCACATCACTTAGTGAAAAACAAGATTCAGTAAGTGTTGTAAGCACTATAAGCTCGATGCGCAGCTTTAAGCTAAAAGATAGCAAGGTTAAGCTTGAACTGGCTAGGCTTGCGCGGCAACAAGACTTGGAGAGAAAAGAAGAAAGAAAACTGCTCGCTGAAACAGAGGAACGCATAAGCAAACGCCAACTTGGATCAGATTTTGGTGGAAAATGTGAAGTGCATTAGTAACTGATTTAACACTAGAAGAAATAAAAAAATTACCTAGGGAAATACCCTAAAAAATAAGATTTTGTTCTCAAATCATGATTGTGACAGGCATACCATGTCGCCCTGACATCTACCAGAAGGAAAAACGGAATCGCAATCAAACTTTGTTATTTGTTACACAACATGGTCTTGATATGCAAAAACAAAAATTTTGGGTAATAAATCTAGGGGAATTCCCCTGGGACGTTAAAAGCCAAAACGCTAATTTTTTCTAAAAAATAGATTTTTTGGGCATATTGCTTGAACGGTATCTCCGATTTGAATTAGATTTTCTGGAATGTATGTGCATTAGTCACTGATTTAACACTTAAAAGAAATAAAAAATTACTTAGGGAAAAAACCTAAAAAATAGGATTTTGTTCTCAAATCATGATTGTGATATCTCCAACAAGAAGTCGATAAATCCGATTAAAACTTTAAGAATTGTTACATAACATGACACACACATGTAAAAACAAAAACTTATCTACTAAACCCAGGGGAATTCCCTGAAACCATGAAAAACTAAATCGGGCTGTTTTGGCAATTTAGCTTCATTTAACTACAACGCTTGAAAAGAAGTTTTAATTTTACATCTGTAGTGAAATGTCCGTAAATTTGAGACGTTTATTCTTTATTTAACTAAACATGGAAAAGAAGTTTGATTGGATAACTATGGGGCCCTTCAAAAAATCGTGTAAATGTGTTTAATGGGCGACTGAACAGTGCTGTATAGCGCTACAATTTTGCTAAAGGGATCATTTTGACGTACAATGCTTGATAATTAGTTTGTCTGACGATTGATGAGGATGTTGGCGTTTGTGCGCGGTCGAATCCTGTATCCAAAATCGTGTCCACATTTCTTTGAATGTCAGTTTGGTTTATTATCAAATATTGACAGTTAAAACACAGGAATAACTCAATACTCTTTACGTCCGAGCGCCTCACTGCGAATTGTCTCGGAATTACAGCGCGATACGAATATAAATAGTTTGCTTTTCGCTAGTTCTGTCCGCTTGACAACCAGCTTTTTGTCCCAATGAGACCTACAGCTTCTCTCTGTCTCTTTAACTGTGGATCTTAAAACCCCGGGAAACAGGAGCTTCGAGAAGCCGAACTCCCAGCAGAAGCTCATTGCAGCTTTGCTCCTTAGGGACCAATTGTGTTCTCCAGAACCCGAACTCTCGATCTGGCCCAGTTTCATCCCGAGGAAAGCACTAGTGACGTGGTTGCACATGACCGGAGCTTGGAGGAATAACTCGTGACGAATACGTCATAATCACCCGACCAACAACACACATTCTCAAATTACGTCATAACAAAGATGATTTGCTGTTTGCTAAGGAATGACGTCACGTTGATAAAGATTCTTTAAGCGTCACGTGATGTAAATTGTCAGTAACCCCGCCATAAAATATACCACTTATACGATCCGTAGTACTACAAGAACAAATATTTTATTGTTATGGTTCCTCGTTTGAAAGTCCACCGCGTTTGTTGTGTTTGTGGTTGGAGTTCAGCTCGGACAAATGTTACGTTAAATATATTACTTTCTACAAGGAAGCTGTCGGGATAGCAATTAGATAAAAAATAACCATTTGGTATGAGGTTTGCCATTCAAACTTTTGTCAGTGTATTAACAAAGATTTGTGAAGCTCGCTATAGGTTTTAATGGTTGATTGTCGACGTAGTGGTTTGGATTGAGGCTGCCCCTGTCGTTCTAGCAAGTCGCGCTGTGGCCAAGGTTATCGTTTGAACCCACATGACGCTTCATGCCACATAAACGCTGCTTCTGTCTAATTCTACTTGGTTTCAGAATTTAAGTCAATGTCTCAGCAAAAGGTTTATTCTCCATCTTAAACACACACGTCATTCAGACATTATTTTGATAAATGAAATATTACGTGAATATCTCAAATTCATTAATATATATAGTGTACAACAAATGATAAATCAGGAAACGACTACAACTAAGCATAAGTAAGTTACTACTAGAACAGCAG
>CH002209.1:0-15328 GCA_000149265.1 Ciona savignyi | reverse complement strand
CGCAAATGTTGCAGTGTGTTGTGTATGATTTAGACGTTCATTTAATTTGGTAGAAGCCATGATTCCACTGGGTTCTGGCAATGTCCGTTAAGTGTCTTGCTAAAGGACTTAAATCAAAACTGACTAGCCAGCGACCAGTTTCGAATATGCAACCGTTCGGCTGAAAGGCGACGCTCTAAGCTAATCGTTCGGAAAAAATAAACTTACCTAAAAAAGACCACTTTGTAGAATTGAAGGAATCCAAGTTATTAATTACGACTATAGTAATACAGGTAATGGTAATTAAACTAAGGATCACAGTCTTATACAATTTTCGTTTCATAATTCATGTAATTCAATATACTTTCTAAGATACTAAACCTAAGCAGAACCATAAGAATAATACACATAAAAAAGTATTTACAATTATAGCAAACTAATTATTAACGAAAAGCCGTTGCGCTTATCGTTTCTGTTAGACAAGATCGATTAATATGACGTGCCTCACTGGTACAAGGTCAAAGTCGGCTGTATTATGATTTGATACAAACAATGCCTACGTACATAAATCAAGTACGTTGTAAAAGACAGAATTAAACCACAGAGTGCAAATAAGCTAAACCGGTAAACATACGAGGCAATATACCGTTCCTATAGGTTACTCCAATTTATTCTACATGGTAAAATTAACAAGTAGAATTAAATATTTGTCAAGGGCATAGCTGAATTCGGTTGTTCAGTTAGGTCATGGATGAAGTGGTAAGTTAAATAAGTTTATTTATAAATTTGTGTATACAGAAAGGACGTATATAAACCTTCGACCGTTTGCAGCTAGTATGTTTTGTAAGCAATTTAAGACTTCGTACAACCTGATAATTAGGGCGTTCGCATTAACATTTGCACTAATCATGCCGGTGCATGGTTGAAAGGAATTGCCCATGTATCTCAGATTATCTTCTGCCACGATTGTGCAAAAAAAGGCGAAAGTGAAAGAAATCCCGATTTTGTGGAGAAAGTGTGGTGATTATCAATTTGATACAATCGACGTTTTGACTGACCGTTTGGTTTAGATGGCCTATAACCAATTAAGACTTCTATGAACGGCAGGATGTGACGAGTGGTACCCTCCATGAGTCATCGTTTTTAAACGAGTGTTTTGCTGAGTAACAATGGTGGTGATACCAATGTTTGTTTGGTTGAAAGCAGCATGTGCTAGACTGCGCGCCGGTGTTTTCGTTTAACTGAGAAGTTTTGTAATCGTGGAGCAGTGCTTTGTAAAATAAAGGTGTTGATTGTGCATTTGCTAGAAAATTGCCGATGTACGAAGGGGTATGGGCTCAAAATTTTTAAACAAAATTTTGTAGGATTTTGAGTTAAGGTTGCAGATCCAAGCTTCAATTTTAAATTGTAAAAAAATCTAAGACTTCCTATGTCAGGATTTTGAGTGACAGTCGTTTTTGTGAGGTCAGTTTGCATTGGAGAGATAGGGAGAATAATTAGTTGAATGGCTCCTAAATGAAAAACGGGCCATTTTGAATTGTTTGCCAAAATCTCCAAATTTTTTGAAATTTGAGTGTGGATAAATGCTACTAGTCAACTGTTTATCTAAAATCCTAATTAATTAATTACTTATGCTAATTAGCAAATTAATTAATTAGTCATTTTTCCTCATTTTTGGTCATTTTTACTCCGGTAGAAGGTCGTTCGGATATTGTTTCAAGAACCTAACTTCGAATGGCTTTTATAAATACCAGACAATCTTTCGATACAGGCTGTTAATCCGATTTGTGATATCGGACTGGAAAATGTAGTCCTCTTATTGGTAACCACATGTGTACCGTTTTTTTCATATTTTTCAATTTTTGGGCAGGTGTGAAGGCCTAGATGTGTTGTTGGACACTTATGCATACAGAAGATATAAAAACTTACCAATCCTTACCATCCTTGATTGTCAAACATTGCTGAAAGAAGTGGAGGCGGACAAAATGTGGTCACACGAGGCTCAAAAGTGACATTGGGTGTGTTTTTTTACTCAAAAACAACTATTTGTACCCTGGTTATGGACTTTAAACCTTTCAAATTACAGTGAAAAATGTGCTGAAACTTGTGGAACATTAAGCAGTGACTTTTAATGTCTACGAAGAGTTTCAGTCATCACCAGTGACACTGTTGCTAAATGAAATCTACAGAATGACCACCCTTCAGTCGAAGGCCTGTAATAGCCGAAGCAGTAAATAGAAACGGTAAAAATTTGGACAGGAGTATCACAGAATGACCTCTACTAGTAAGTTCAAACAGTTTAAACCAAACTGGAACAGTTACCGTTTCCAAGATGGCGTATAACCAATTAAGACCTCTATGAACGGCAGAATGTGACGAGTGGTACCCTCCATGAGTCATCGATTTTAAACGAGTGTTTTGCTGAGTAACAATGGTGGTGATTCCCCAATGTTTGTTTGGTTGAAAGCAGAATGTGCTAGGCTGCGCGCCGGTGTTCTCGTTTAGCTAAGAAGTTTTGTATTCGTGGAGCAGTGCTTTGTAAAATAAAGGTGTTGATTGTGCATCTGCTAGCTGTTTTGTTGGAAAAAAGTTGCCGGTGTACGAGGGGGTATGAGCTTAAAATTTTTAAACAAAATTTTGTAGGGTTTTGAGTTAAGGTTACAGATCCAAGCTTCAATTTTAAATTGTGAAAAAATCTAAGACTTCCTATGTCAGGATTTTGAGTGACAGTCGTTTTTGTGAGGTCAGTTTGCATTGGAGAGATAGGGAGAATAATTACGCCTCCTTTATTGTAACCAAGCCCAAGTTCGAATCTTATGTGGGCTCGTTACCAAGACCGTTTTATAAGGAGTCGGTGTAGGCATTTGTGTCGATCGCGTTAAACATTCAGCCACACCACCGTACAACTACTGTTTGCTATCTGTTCCTTCCTAGAAATATTAAGGACCCATCTCTGTGTTAACTTTATTAACTGCACTGGACAACAAAGTATTTGATGCAAGGAATTTAAGAAAAGTCAAGAAGTGGTCCAGGGGTTGGGAAATTGTATTTTTGGTTTATTGCGTTACTTTACTTGTCATTTTAAAATAAATGTTCGTCAAGTTCACATTAAAAGTATTTGATTAAAATTCATCTTTTGGATTAAACTACAGTTTAACTTAACTCAAATTATTATTCGGTTTTTCCTACACAGTAGATTATCGTCAATAAATCGTGGGGAAACGACGAATAAAACATGAGTATCCTATTCTATCTTATCATAAATAATTAAATATAAATCTAGAAATAAAAATGAACTAAGATCAAACTATATATGTTAAGTACCCACAATTCATAGAAAAAAAGGGAAAATTCCCCTCCCATATAAAAAAAAAGTTAGTCAAATAATCGTCTTTAGATATTCCCGATTTAGATAATACTTTAAAAAATTTCATATATTTTGTTTTGGAAATTTATATATTACGATTATCCGTGTGACATGAATATCCTATCTTTTTAATGTGTTTAACAAAAGTTGCTAATACCATCCTTATGTGGTTGTATTTAAGCTAATTTCACCTATTAATTGTGCCGTTATACGCATATCTATCGTAATTAAGTAACTTAAAATCATCGGCGTAAATTTTCCGAAGAATTTCCACATCTGACTCGTCAAGTTTACTAAAATAACTTCGAGTCGTTAAATTCTTTACAGATTGTGTAATATTTCCGGGAATTGATACCGGCAACCGGTTAAAACTGGTTTGCTCCTGTTGTATCCAACATAACACCTCGTTTGACTCCTTTACCAAGTTCTCAAACCGAATGATATAAGTGTAGTTGACGTGGCAAGGTATACACATGTGGGTTTGTGGACGCCAGTGGATATCCATGTCTTTTAGATTCATTTTCTTTGAGTACGTCGTCAGAAATCTACAAAAAAAAACATATTTGAAGATGATCCAAAATTTTGTTGATGTTTTAAAATTGAACTATTTTCATGTTAGAACCAGACGTAGGGGTCCTAATTGAAGGATTGCCCGTGTAATAACGCTCCTCTATTTATGTGAGAACGCTCCCTTACGTATTCCTATTTAAGGGGATATTAATATTGTGTAGCATTGCATAGGCTCAATAAAACAAGTAGTTGTAACCAATATAACAACATCTTAGACTATTTTTTTATTATATGGAAGAGGTCAATTAGTATTGACGTGTACGACACATCTTAGGAGGTTATGTTAAGGTGGTTCCCTACTTTCTTAACGATTAGCTTGGTGGATAAGTGCGTCGCTTTTCAGCCGAAAGGTTGCAGATTCAATACCGGTCTCTTGCTAATCGGTTGTATGCTTGGGCAAGGCGACTGACGGACATTGTCTGGACCCAGTAGAATAATGGGTTCTGCCAAATAGAAGAAACGTGTGAATTATACACGACATACTACAATATCTTCGTTAAGCCGACGGTGGTCTCGAGGTGATCTGACGATTAAAGGTGTGATAACCCCCTTGGTTTTCCCATTCTCGGGGATCAACATGAATATCCTATCCACCAAAATAAGAATCTTACTTTAAGTTCTCTACAACCTCATAAGACCCAAACACAACTTACTTTACAAATTGTAAAAACGAAACTTCCCCTGTCTTTAAAACGTGAGAATATTCAAGAACTTCTTTTTGCTGCTTTTCGTTTAGATTTCGAAAGTTGGGCAAAGTTTGTAATCGCTTGGGAGTCATCGCCCTTACATTTTTGATACTGTGAAAGTACAAATATAGGCAATAGTTAATATTGTAGTTTAGTTTAGTATAATTATTTTTGCCCTAGAATTAAATCGAAGCAAAAGAATCAAATCACAACACAGTAACAGGAAAAGACGGCCAAACGAAAAATCGTTAAAAAACAATCTAAATTAAATATAGCGGACGCGGCTGCCAAACCTAGGCAAGAGCATAACTGACTTACCAGCGACCAGTTTTGTATCTGCAACCTTTCGACTAAAAGGCGACGCACTAACCCACCAAGCGAATTGGTAAAACGAGCGTTTAACAGTTAGAGCATGCAATGGCCAAACACCTTTAACTTGATTCTGGTCTAATTAAGATCGTGATAGGCGACCCCATTTACGAATATTATACAAAAACCTGAGGTTCATGCCAGACTAATATAAAACAGTAACTAGAGAGTGTTAACCACGTATTTAACCACCACCATTCTTAAAACACATTTTGTATGCTGTATATTCATGCGAGCAGGGTCCCTAGCCATAATTTACACACCTAGTATGTAGTTGTATTTTGCACGCGTAAACGCATGGGTCCCTAAGGTAACAATCCAATCTTGTTTTCCATGTTTATTACACAATGTATGTTATTGTCAGATATGTGTATGTTAGGTCCAGGTTATCCAATATTCCAAAAAGTTTTAACCGTATTGCCATAGTTTTATTTCTGCAAGCATAAATGCATTGGGTCCATAGTTCAAACCAAACTTATTTTCCATATGATAGAATAGGATATTCATCTTTATTCCCATGTATGGGAAAACCAAGGGGGTTAACACACGGACAATCGTCAGATCACCTCGCGCCCATCGTCGGGTTACCCGAGCTAATGCAGTGTGTTGTATATGATAGACACGTTCCTTCAATTTGGCAGAACCCATTAATTCGATGGGTTCAGGCCGTAAAGTGCCTTGCCCAAGGACACAACCTAATAGCTAGGGACCAGTTTCGAACCTGCAACCTTTCGATTGAAAGGCGACGCACTTAACCGTTAGACCAACGGGCCGGACAAATGTAAAGTAAAGTCATGTTATCAATAAATTATTTAGTTGTAATCCGACATTCTCTATTAATGTTCTAACGTCAAAACTATGTTTAATCAAGTGCTAGTTATAACCACAGAATCAACTACGTCTACGTGATAATAATAAACCCGGTATAGGAAAACCGCTTTGACAACCTATGATCAGGAATTCACTGATGTTAAGCAGTGAAGTAATTTCGTCATCATATTTGACGCTGCAATATCTTATTTGGCGTGACAGCGGATAGTCGAAGAATTAAACGGTTTTTCATCGCCAGGAGTAAAATTAACTTACCTTAACCCATGAATGTACGAGCTTGCTTGGTCTTTTGCTATTTGTTTCCCCACAGTATTGCGGTAATAGGGGTGATCAGCTCGGTCGGAAAACTTGTTACGGTAAGCTGACACAAGTCGTTCGAAAGGATGCTTGGTAACCAGAATAGTGACATAGTTGTGTAGTAACTCGATTGCTCTTTTATCCGTTTTAAGTCTGCAATATAATTTTTTGGTTTGATTTAGTAAAATTTTATTCTGTTAAGTAATAAAATCGAGGGTGAACGTTTCAATAAAAATATGAAAACTTATTATAACCCTGCCCTAAACTAATCTTAACCAAAAAATAACGCTAACTATAACCCCCCCCACTCAAACACTAATAATTATGCCCGAATCTTTATTTTAGTGTGCTGTTTTCGCCTTTGACTTACTTTGAAAAGAGTTGATTAGGAATCATCGAATAAGCCCACTTTTTCATTGTTTTTGCAGTTATCTCCTTTTCAAAGCCGCCAAGTTTTAACAACGCTATTTGCCAAGACGTGCTTGCAACCTGAAAGGGTTAAAGATTACACAGGGACCACCGACGTTCATCATTATTTGTTTCCAGAGGATATAGTTTCGAAACTGGCCGCTGGTTAATCTATTGATTCTTGGTCAAGTCGCTTAGCATACACAATAGTTAATTTGATTGACTAAAACTGAAGGAAAAACTTAATTATACACAACACACTGCACTATCTCCGATAACCAGACGGTTTGGCGCGAAGTAAAAACAAGAGTCATGTGTGATAGCTCTACCGTATTTTCCGACTCACATGGAAAATATCCTTTTCCTTTGTATACCTTTAACAGTAAATGTATTCAATTGACCGTGATATTGATCGTGACGGTCTCGAACCCTAAACAATGTTCGTAAAAACTTTCGTTAACCACCGAATCGTCGAAAAATTGAAGCCAGGCCAAGGTTACAAATCCAAACTTACCTTGGGCGTTTCACAAAGCACAGTTTTTGCGCCGTGGCTGTATTTAAATCGGTCCGTTCTTAACGGTACTTTGTTTGGTGGGTCATTATACGTTACTGCGCATAGTTCATAAATATATTTGGCTCGTTTGATATATTTCGCTCTTTCGGAAACTGCTTGTATCTTTCAAAAAAAATAGGGCCCAGGTAACCAAAATGCCCAGGTTATAAAATAAACGGTAACAACAGGTAAAATATAGGCCGAGTTAGTAGAATAAATAAACACATCGGCCTACCCAAATAACAAAAAAACATATATTAAAATTACCTAGGTAGAAATAAAAGCCCAGCTTACCAGATAATATACAAAAAAAAAGATTAACAAAAAAATTAAAAATATATATATATAGGGTTAATAAAATAAAAAAAGGAAACAACATGAAGGGTATCAAATGCCCAGGTAACAAACAAAACTTACCTTGGGTGTTTCAGAAGGCACCGTTTTAGCGCTGCGGTTGTACTTAAATCGGTCCGTTCTCAACGGTACTTTGTTTGTTGAGTCATTATATGTTACTGCACATAGTTCACGTATAGCTTCGGATCGATCAATATATTGGTTTCTCTCGGAAACTACTTGTATCTTTCTCTTTGCTGGAATATATATTCTCCGGGTTAAGTCTACCATATTTTTGTTTCCACGATGAAAACAAAAAGCAGATAAATTTTAAAATATAAAAAAGTGGTCTGATCTGTAAATACACTTTATGAATTGAATGGTTATTCTTGTAGATGAAAAAACGCAAATAATTTAATGTCAATTTTGGAGCGCTTTAAATTTAAGTTGCAGATCCCAGCTATAAATTTAAGTTGTAAAAAATCTAACACTTTCTGTGGTAGGATTTTAGGTGACAGCCCTTTTTGTGTGGTCAGTTTGCATTGGAGAGTTAAAGAGAATAATTGGTTGGACGTTTCCTTAAAAAAAGTGATTATTTTTAAGAATCTATAAATTTTTACCACTTTGCGTGTGTAGGATTATTACCAATCACCTATAGTATAGGTCCTATACCATCATGCATAATGCCTATTGTTAAATACAATTGAGATAATTATTGCTATCTTTTTGTGTAGCAAAATAATAGTCCACTAAACCGATGGGTTCAGGTGATGTCAACTGAATCTTTAACAAAAAAACACCAAATTAGCCAGCGTCTGGTTTCGATACTAGAAAATTTTGTGTGAATACCATATCACTCAACGATTGGGGTATTGGCCCAGATAAAAACAAACTTACCAAAAATAGACATCTTTGCAGAATAAAAGAAATCCAAGTTATTATTTACGAACATAGTTGTACAGATAATGGCAATTAAAGCAAGAATTCTAGTCTTATACAAATTGCGGCACATATTTAATTAAATTCAGGATGCTTCTTTCTAAGATACTACCTCTGCCAAGATTAGAGACATAAGCAAGATATCCACATTGCAATTATAACAAAGTAATAATTAACAAAAAGCCGTTGCGTTTGTCTTTAAGACATGATAGCACGTGAGTTGCTTGGGCAAGGTCCAAGTTAGCTGTATTATGAGTCAATACAATACAAAACTTATACGCACGTCTGGATTATGGTTACCTACAAACATTAAATTATTTCACAGAGTGCAAATAAACTGTTTCGGTAAATATTCAACGTATTGGTAGAGTTTTTACGCTACCGGTAAATACTACAGGATCGCTTGGATCGCTTACGATACTTCGTAATTACAACAGCCTTGGAGAAAACTTCTTTTAATAAAATAAAGATTATGATATTAATGTTAGGGTTGGGGTTAAAGTTAGTTCTGGGTTGAGATTAGTGTTTGGGACAGGGTTAGAATTTTTTCCATTGCAATCCAAGCGATCCAAGCGACCCAATCGATTCAAGCGATCCAAGCGATCCAAGCGACCCAAGCGATCCAAGCGATCCAACCGATCCAAGTGACCCAAGCGCTCCAAGCGATCCTGTAGTATTTAGGTCATGGATGAAGTGGTTTGTTTAATAAGTTCATTTATGAATTTGTGTATTCAGAAAGGACGAAAAAACAATGGACTGTTTTTAATCAATTTATCACTTCGTACAATCAGATAATAAAGTCGTTCACTTTGACATTTGCACTTATCATGCCGGTGTATGGACGAAAGGAATTGCCCATGTATCTCAGATTATTTTCTGCCACGGTTGTGCCAAAAAAACAAGGAAAAGTAAAGAAATCCCGATTATGTGGGGGATGTGTGGTTATCAATTTGTTACTATCGTTATTCACTAGGAACGTCTTTGTTTAGAAGTTGGCGTATGTTATACACAGTTTGTAATTTGTTTGTGCAAGCATAAACGTATGGGTCCGTGAGCCAACAATCCGATCTTGTTATCCAAGTTCATTTCACAATATATCTGTTTGTCAGATATGAGCAGGTTAGAACCATGTTATCTAATATGCCAGAAAGTTTTAACCGGACTGCAATAGTTTTGTTTCTGCAAGCATAAACGCATGGGTCTCATAGTTACCAAACCAAACTTATTTTCTATGTGTAGTTAAAAAAGAATATTCGTATTAGATATACGAACATTTCACCTCATGTGTTTTATTTAAAGCATCTTGTCAAGCGCTGTAGTGAGAAAAAGCTAAATTCCTAAAACAACCCGATTTAGTTTTTCACGGCTTCGGGGAATTCCCCTTGGTTTAGTATATAAATTTCTGTTTTTACATATCTGGTTCATATTAACTAACAATTCTTAAAGTTGTAATCCAATTTGACAAAACCTTGTTGGAGATGTCGGGTTGACACGGCTTGCCTTTAACCCTTTGACCACGACAGAACTTTTGCCGTTTTTGGCACTTGTGAGTAAGGTTGCTTTGACCTCGTTTGCTGCGAATACTGTTGGACTTATAATAATCCAAAATAATCTATAACAAAGTTGTCCAGTAGATAATTTTTTTACAGATTGGTATTTTTATTTTTTTGATGACGTCGTAGAATTTGTAATGACGTCATAATCAATACTTCATACTCTAATTACTCGTTACTGTTAGCTTGTAGAAGATAGTAATGTATTACAAAGTTGTTCAAAATGAAATTTACTAGAAAGTTACGTCGTTTATTTTTTGATGACGTCAACTAAGCGTGATTACGTCACACGTGACTGACAAATATGGAATTTTATCACCAGAATCACTGTCGGCCTCGTTTCTGCTGGCAGCCTGATCGGCTGTAAACTACCGCGAAGTTGCCATATTTCTTCTGAATATCATATAATAATTGAATAACAAACAAAACAAAGACGAACAAATGAATTAATATCAATAGTAATTAGCAAAAGTCATATAAACATATGTATACATATATTATTAAAAGATCGAAAATGACTGGTAAAAGCAAAAACAAAGAATGGCTACTGCTAGTTTTATTCTCACAGCAACTAATGGAACAGTTTTAACTCCCCAGAACACAAAAAAGCGATTGTTTACCTAAAAGTTAAACTAGATACAAAATTTTTTAATAAAAATGTTTACAGCAATATTACTTAAAAAATTTAAATGTAAAGGTTATCCCAAAAAAAGCAAAATTTTATAGAAAAAAAAACGTTTTGGTTTTATCTCTCTTTCTGCATAACTAGATCATGTTGCCTAACAAATGGCAAAGTTTCATTACAATTCCATTATTCCTTCTGGTAGATGTCGGGCAAAATGCCATAGCAGTCAAGCGTTTGAAGAAAAAAAACGAAAAAAACGGACATAACAATATGTGTCCCATTTTCCAAATGGGACCGCCAACTAGTCGTTTGTGTCCTTAAGAAAATGCACCTAACAAACATTTTCTGAATCCAGTCAAATAATGAGTTCCATTGCATTAAACGAAAGTTTAAATCATATAGAACAACACTACAATAGCGCTGGTTAACCAACAATGGGCGAAAGGTAATCTGACAATTTCCCATGTGGTTCTTGTATTTATATAAATATCCTAACCTCTACCTTTCTGACACAACACATACAAATATAGCCTACAACTACTTTCTACGACTAAATTTTGTTTGCAAACATCTCCGACCTAAAATGGTCATTTTAATTCAAACTTCGCAAAAACAAAAAGTATACAATAAACTCGGAAATAATTAAAATTAAAACAACACAATTTATCCTAGAAAACGATTTAATTTTAATTTTTAATAATTAAGAGACTTAAAATTTTAATAATTAAGAGAAGAGTTTAGTACTCCAGGAGTGGATAGTGTGGTTTGCTCGAAATTAAAGAAAATGGGATAAGTAACACCAATTTAGAAAACAAATAAACATGAAAAATAACTTCGATTACCCCGGGATAATTCCCCAAATGTAAAATCCGATTCAATTTGATGTAGTCTATAATAAAACCTCTTGGAATTGCCTTTTTGACAGAAAAAAGGTAAACACTGGGTTAAGTGAACCTTATGAATATTAAGTTTACTTTATTCATTTGTGGGTGTTTAAATAACAGCAAATAAACTAATCATAATAAAGAAACAGGAGAAAAAGGCATTAATAAAGTTTGGTTTTATATTCGCCCGATATGGTTAATACTTTTGATAATTTCATGTGTTTACCTTTCTAAAATTTTTGTTTGTTTTCTTTGTTCACTTGACTAAAATATGTCAGATTTGTTAAGATTAAATCAACATCGAAACTTACCTTCCAAGATGAGGTTAATTATTAAGTCTGGTATGGTGACAAGTGACCCACTGTTTCTCCTTGCAGAAATGTATATTTATCATTTTAGTGTCAAAAGTTGTTTTACATTAGGAGTTATACAAGTTCAGCATCTTTTTAAACTAATAACGCCTGTTGATACCATCCTTGTGTTGAGGTATATTTGCTAATATCACCCTTTAATTGTGCCGTTGTACGCATATCTATCGTAATTTAGTAACTTAAAATCATCGGCGTAAATTTTCCGAAGGAATTTCCACATCTGACTCGTCAATTTCACTAAAATAACTTCGAGTCGTTAAATCCTTTACAGATTGTGTAATATTTCCGGGAATTGAAACCAGTGACCGGTTAAAACTGGTTTGATCTTGTTGTATCCAACTTAACACCTCGTTTGACTCCTTTACCAAGTTATCAAACCGGATGATATAGGTGTAGTTGACGTGGCAAGGTATACACATGTGGGTTTGTGGACGCCAGTGGATATCCATGTCTTTTAGATTCATTTTCTTGGAGTACTTCGTCAGAAATCTACAAAACACATATTCGAATCTTCCCGTCGAATGAAAATTTTAATAATGTTTTAAAATTGAAATATTTTGATGTTATAAACGGACGTTGTGTACGAGATAATTTGGAAATTGCCTGTATAAGAACGTTCCTTTAAGTATTCACGAGGTAATCTGAAAATTTCCCGTGCAATAATGCATCTTGAGTTTTTCCATTCACGGAAATAAACATCAATATCCTGTAGCATTAGGATCAATAAAGTTGTAGCGGCGTAAGTGTCTTGGTTCATTAGTTCCTTATGTAACAGTATCTTGTACTGTTGTTTATAAGGAAAAGGGAAATGGACGAAAATGGACCCCCCGCTTTGAATGATCAGCTTGTCGGGTTAGTTTGCAGGTTCCAAACTTGTCGCTAGCTAGCTGGTTTCGTCATTGGTAAGACACTTGGCTGACATTGAATAAACCCAGTGAAACGCTGGCGTTTAAAAACTGAAGGAATGACTCAATCATACACAGCACATTGCAATAGCACCTGTAACCCTATGGTGGACGCGGAATAGGCCTAATCTGAAGATTGCCCGTGTGACATTCCAATTACCAGGACAAACATGAATATTCTATCCTACCACATAAAAAAGTTATTTATCTGGTTGAGTGTTAAGATTTCACGCAAAAAAGGACTTAACACACAACTTACCTTACAAATTGTAAAAACGAAACTTCCCCTGTCTTTAATACGTAAGAATATTCAAGGACTTCTTTTTTCTGCTTTTCGTTCAGATTTCGAAAGTTGGGCAAGGTTTGTAATTTCTCAGGAGTCGTCGCCCTAACATTGTTGATGCTGTGAATGTACAAATGTTTACTATAGTGAATACTGTAGTTTAGTTTAGTTTATTCATATTTTGCCCTAGTATTAGTAATCAACAAATAAAACTAATCACAACACAGAGACAGGAAAGACGGCAAAACGAAAAATCGTTAAAAAATAATCTAAATTAGATATAGCGGACGCGGCTGCCAAAACTAGGTGAAAAAACAATAACTTCAAAAATAATTAGAAAGAAATAAAGACATGAAAAAGACTGTGCTGTGTCATACTTTCTAGCCAAAGCAATCCGAAAATTAATTTATGTTTAGGCCTAATCTGGTGCAACATTTTAAAAAAATGTGTGATTTTGGTAACTTATTTTATTGCTAGATTACTTGAACGAGTTTAAACTCTTCTAAAGTGTGTGGCGAACCGTGTGATTCTCTTTTAACTAAGTGTGTTTTCAACTCACTTCCATATACATTGACTCTTTTAACTTAAAAACACCAGAAAAAATTAGTTAGCTAAGATATTCGTTTTTAGCCCCGTGGATGGGAAAACGCAATTGGCGTATTACATGAACAATCGTTAGATTACATCGCTCCAACCGTTTACGGGTTACAAGAGATATTGCAATATTGTGTGGTGTGATTGAAGATTCCTTAAATTTAAGTAAAACACATGAATCCGCTAGGTTTAGACAATGCCCTTTAAGTGCATTGCCCAAGTACACAACCGACTACAGGCAATGCCCTTTAAGTGTCTTGCCCAAGTACACAACCGACTAAATAGCGACCAATTTAGTGCCTGTAACCTTTCGTCTGGAAGTCGACGTACTATTCCACCAAGTTAATCGGCCCAACGTGCGTTTAACAGTTAGTATATGCAATGGCCATACACCTTTAACTTCAGTGTGGCCTAAATAAGATCGTTACAGGCGACGCCATAAACGATTATTACACAAAAACCTGCGGTTCATTCTAGGCCAATATAAATCGGTCACTATTAAAATTAGAGTTAAAATGGAAATAGGAGAAAAATCAAGGAAAGTTGCACATCGCAGTTAAATGGCACATTGTTGTTAGTTGGGTGCTGTTGCTTAATCTTGCGAAATGCTCGTACAAATATAGAATCCGTCTAACGTGTCAATAGAAGTGGTGTAAAATATCTCGACCCATTATTTCATCTGTTTACATGATTTCTTGGTGTCTATGTTTAAGTATTATAATACACGCCATAAACGTTTTACGGAATAATGGGCAATTGTGTTAAACCACCTATACTAGATCGCATGGCAAAGAGTTCTTTCTTTTTGATTCAGTAAGTGTACAAGCAGTAGTGTATGATTTTATTACGCATTTTTACTGTTAAAATCGTTAAAAGCCACAAGTTTGGTAAGTGTGTTTGCTATATATAATTTATGGACTCGTAAAATGAACAAATTTATTTATCTTATTTACTGTAGAAACCGTATCCTATCGTCATACTGCCGCATCTAACCGTATGAACTCTTACCACCAATTATAACCCAGGATAAAAACTGTGTTTAATATTTTACGATACGCGTCATTTTCAAACTAGAAAACTGTTGCTTTAACCGCAGAAAGTAACGGGTGCTTTTAGTATTAGGTGTCGTTAACACAACGTTGACATTAACTTGATGATATAACGATAAGACTAAGTTTAAGCACGAGCTAGCTAACCACAGAATCAACTACGTCTATGTAATAATGATAAACTCGGTATAGGAAAACGTAAGTAGAATGCTATGTGCCAATATAAGCAAACACGACAATTTAGTTGTGTGCTTAACCAACATGTGGAGCCAAAGTGGATCATTTAATAATTAAACACGTCATCGTACCAAACCCTGTTTTCTGGATTCATATATAACACCTTGCAAACATATGAGCATGTGATAGATGGGTATAACACTACGCCTATGATCTTGTTATATGTTTATCTGGAATTGACGAAACACTTGCTAATGGCTGCAACTTTTATCAAGTGACCGGATTTTATCAAGGTTAATACCGGTTGTTACTTAATCAACAAAAGTAGAGAGTCGAAACGACAAAATTGACTGAATTCTACACAGCACACAAAACAGCTTTCGTTATGTGTCTGTGTACCTATAATTTTAAGACAAATTTCTGTTTCAAAACAATTTTTTCTATGGAATCAAAGTGCATTACTATATTCCAACTTTTAGTAAGGAAACGTAAAAAAATAAGACCCTTCGGTCCGCCGGGGCGACGCGAACATCACCCCGCTTCAGAACGGCCTCG
>CH002210.1:66035-100734 GCA_000149265.1 Ciona savignyi | reverse complement strand
ATTAAACAGACTATTATTTATCTACTACTACCCATCAGACTATATGCCCCCTAGTCTGTTATATACAAGTTATCTACTAATAGTACCTTGTTGTAGTCTTCAAACTCTTTGTATTTTTCAAAAAATTCTCGAATACTGTGCGTCTCCAAATATTTGACCAAATCTTCATCACAATGAGGATCATCAACACCTACGGGAATTGCATTTTCCTTTGAGCTTGAACCAGTTCCGGTCGACCCTGCTGGCTGAACAACTCCTTTTACAAATTGAGCATAGTTATTGGCCCGCTTCCTAATTGATGTGGACAAGGCTGAATAAGGAGTTGACGGATCGCCTCCAGCCAACACTGGGTATTCTTTAACTAACCCTGCGGCAATCTTATTTCGGTCCTCTTGTGTTGGTTTGCCTATTCTGAAATGGATTACTTCATATATGTTGCGAACAACTGCACAATATGCAGAATAATTTTTCGCAAAATCTAGCTTTGTCACTTTGTCAAGATAGACAGAGTATGTCTTTTCAATTGGAAAAGGATAGGGAATTCCATTTGGGTATGAAATTTCCCTTGTTGAATCCAGCTCTCCTTTATCAGACACCATGCAAAATTGTTCAAAATGTTTTTTTCTTTTTTTCCCAGTTGGCACATATTCCTCATCTTTGCGGTTGAGGTTTCCGTGCTCGTCAACCGCAGGCATTGTTGAATCGGACGAATGAGAGTTGAAACTTTCATCGAAGCTATCGTCTCTAACTATATCACTAAAAAGCTCAGAACCCTGCATTTATATAATTATTGAAACATATATTTTATATCACCAAACAACCCATGTAACGAACTAAGACAGGAAAACTGAACAGAAGTTGGGTTACCGAAGCTATTACAGTGCGTTGTATAGGATTGAGACGTTGCTAATGTTTTTCTTTAATCAACAAGGTTCAAGCAACGTCAGGCAAAGTGCCTTGCTCAAGTACACAATCAACTAGCTACCGGCTTTTTCGATCCAACAACTTATCGGGGTTGCCTGCAGACCACCAACGGCCACTGAGTGAGCTAACAGGCCAAACGAAAAAAATATTGGGTGTACATTATTAACATGATGCAGTTGTTGCAATTCCCATATAGGGAACATAGGCTAGGTAACATTTAAAGGTGGGATTAGGTAAAAACAATCTGTTGTAGACTACGGGCAACACTAAAAGGAGGGAAACTGCTCACCAAAACTATGGAAAATAATTCTAACCGTTTTCTAAACACTTATTTCAACTGAAGAACTAATCCTACCTCTAAACCCATGTTTAAAACTAACTCGAATGTGCTAGTCTTTATTTTAGTTTGCAGTTTCCCTTATTTTAGTTTTCCCCGTAGACTACCAGTACCAGATAATAACAATTCAGTACGACTTAAATCAATCTTACCAACTGTTCAGATTCTGTAAGAGTCTTAAAAAATTTTGACAGTCTTCTACGGACACCAAAATTCAGTTGGGAAAATTCTTCTTTGATTTCCCTTTCCGTCATTGGAAGATCTTCCACCTGAAGTCCACATTCTAAAAAAATATTACATTATTAGACAACATTAATAATTTTGTACACAAGTATAAACATATTATATAGGGTTGTAACTTAGCCATTGCTGCTGATATTATACCAATGAATTAGGCCTATTTCACAACAAAGCTAAAAAAACAAGCATTTAGCCTAAAGTAAACAACGTTACCTTTTATCGTGTCTAAAACAAATTCATCAAAACCATAAGCTTGTGCTTTTTCCAATAGGCTGTGTTGTTCATTCATTTTCTTTCACTTTATAAATATCTTAAGCGCAAAACACGTGCAGCTTCTTCTAAGACGACGCAGAACAAAAGACCGACGATGCTCAACTCAACGTTTAAAACACGTTTTGCAAGAATCACTAAATCCCATACAAACATAGGTAACCAACAGTAAACTTATAATTAAATTTACACATATTCCTACCATTTGATAAAAAAATGAGCCTTTCAATAAATACAATCAGATTTATACCAATTATTAATATGATATTGTAAGTGATATCAGCCTAATTTTTGACGATTCGGATATATAATATACGCGTTATATTCGCAAGTGGGATTTTGGCGGTCTTTAATTTTATGTTCTTCCGCGAAGGTAAATAGAACGTGCTTCCGGTCCGCGTAATAGTTTTACTGTTGTTGGATACCAGCAAGCCACAAGCTCGTTCACAAGGATGGTTTTGACCTGTTCTATTTGTAGTAATTTTATTTGTCGTGACTTAAGAGATTATTTTCAACATTTGAGTCAACATAATAGCTTAGACATTGTTTCATCCAAAATTAAATGCCAAGTTAAAGGGTGCCCTCTTTCTTTCCAAACACTGGCAGCGTTTAAACAGCACTGCGTACGCACCCATTCATTTTCAAACTTGGCAACATCATCAAATCTAATATGCATGAAAATTACCCATGCCACTACTGATCCAAACACTAATATTGAAACTGATGATGAGGACTTTGAGGAAGATTTTCATGGTGATGGTGTTGAAGAACTAGAAGATATTCCCAGGATTGGAACATATTCAACTGTGCAAAACAACAACATTTGGAAATATGAAGCTGCAAAATTTTTATTGCTATTTAAGGAGAAAAACAAATTAACAGAGGTGAGCATATATGTATCAATGAATATCTTGGTAGTGGTATAAACATTTAGGCCTATAGTATTTGCATGAGTTAAGGGTTTCTGAATCTGAATAGTAACTTACCGGGTACACTCCTGGTTCTAGTGATGAAGTGTTTTATATACCAACCCTTAACTAATTTGCATATAAATGTATGGTACCGGTATATGCTATAGGCCTAGCCCACTTTTGCTGAACAACTGTATATTTTTTAAATCTTTTACATCTGTGCTGTAATAATGCAAGGTGTCCATCAGTGATTTGACCGAAGAAATGAACCATATTCTGCAACGCATGTGGAAGAATATGGCAGAACAGCTTCCTGCTGACATGATTCAACACTTGTATAGCAAAATGGACTTTTCTGTGAATGCCTTTAAAGATCTCAGAACACATTGGCAGCGTGACAAATACATGTCCAGCTGCTTTCCAATTGCTTTACCAGAGGTAAGAACTCTTGGATCCTCAATCCATTTATCCGGATTATCTCACCACCAAGTGATTAAAAACAAACCTATGCTGTTATATTATGTTTCAATAAGAAAAACTGTTGAACTTCTTTTAAAGAACACAAATTTTTATCAAATCTTGATAAATTCTCAAAATTCTAACAAAAATGCCAGTATGTTTATCACTGACTTTTGTGATGGCAAAGTGTATCAAGCACATTCAGTTTTTAAATCCAAACCTGCAGCATTGCAGGTTATCCTTTACTATGATGATGCTCAACTTAGTAATCCGCTAGGAAGCAAAACACATCAAAACAAAATTGGATTTTTTTATATCTCATTTGCCAATATTCCACCAAAATTTCGCTCAAGATTGCAAAGCATATATTTGCTGGGAATGGCCAAGGTGTGTGATATCATTCGAGTTGGATACGATGAAATTTTAAAACCCTTCTTTGATGAAATTAATGAATTGTCAACTGTTGGCTTTGAATATGACATACATGATTCAGTTGTTAATGTACATGGTGCTTTGGCTTTTATTGTTGCTGATACTTTGGCTGCTCATCAGCTTCTAGGATTTAAGGAGGGAGTTGGATTTGCGAAGAGAAAGTGTCGCAATTGTATGGCAGATTTTTCTTTTATTCAAACACAATTTGTTGAATCTGATTGTGTTTTAAGAACCATGTCTAGGCACAAGCAGTATTGCACCATGATTAATAGTAATCCCGCATTGTCGGTTGACTATGGTATAAACAGACATTCTGTGTTTTTTTCTGTACGACAGTTTGATCCTCTTCTGTGTGTACCACATGATGTTATGCACATTGTACTGGAAGGCTGTATACCATACACCATCAGACATTTGCTTTTGCATTATATTGGGAAGTAATACTTTTACTTTGTCAGTCCTCAATGAGAGAATATGCAATTTCCCTTACAGTTATAGTGACAAAGTATCAATGCCAAGCCTTATAAAACCAAATAATCTTGTGGCAAATTTACATCAGTCAGCATCACAGATGTGGCTGTTAGCTCGGATTCTTCCACTCTTAATAGGGGATTTTATCAATAAAGATGATGATTATTGGAACTGTTTTTCATTGTTGCTTCAAATAACAAGTGTTGTAATGTCTCCATGGATATGCAAAGCTGAAGTTTGGAGGTTACGGCAAAACATCCAGTTTTATATTCACCTTTTCAAGAAGGCTTTTCCTAAAGTCAACATAATTCCTAAACAACACTATCTTGTTCACATTCCTGGGAATATTGAAAACTTAGGCCCTCCTATTTTATATTGGTCTATGCGCTTTGAAGCTAAACATGCTTATTTTAAAAACCTTAGCAAAGTTGCCAGTTTCAAGAATATTTGTAAGCTCTTAAGCGAAAGACACCACATGGTACTTTTGCATGTCATTGTTGGATGAGAAAAATGTCATGTTTAAAGATAGTATAGCCCATGGACCAATTAAGCGCATTTCAGTGACTGATTTTCCTGAAACAGTACAACATGTTGTTTTAAATATGATCGGTCCAAATGACATTTTCTCATCTTCTTGGCTCAAATTCAACGGCATCGTATACAAAAGAGGTGGTTTTGTTTTTTACAGCACATACTGTGACTTACCTCTTTTTGGTGAGGTCATTGAAGTTGTTTTTCGAAAGAACTCCTATTGGCTTTTGCTGAACGAATGTAAAACACTTGGTATTTGTGAATTTGTCAATGCTTATGTTTTGGATATGCAATTTAGTAACAAGGTACTAATAAATATTGACCAGCTCGTGTTTTTCGAGTCATTCTTTCAGTATATTCATGGAACGGAGTGGCTTATGCTATTATTAAACAAGATGTATCTGCTTTATGTCAAGGCATAATCTGTACTAACTAGTATAACCATCCCATACGGAACAATTGTTTCACGAATGTTGTGATATTATTGTGTATGTAAAACGACATTTCTGCATATTTTTTATTATTAATTTTGTGCTTTAATATTAATAAAATGGTTTAATTACTGCAAACATTTGGTGTCGTTTTATATATTACAAGTATATAAAAGATTGCGTAACCTAAACAACTTAATGCAACCTACATTTAAATTTTGGCTTAAAATTAGCCATCGAAATGACGAAAATTTCTGTCTCCATATTAATAGCCGTTTTAGTTGGATGGGCTCAGTATTAGCCAAGTATAAATTTGGCTTAAAAAGAGCCACCGGAATGACTGCAATTTAGTCATCGTTGTGTCTGATCGTATATAAGCCAAACTCGTGGCTAATATTTAGCCGCATAAGTTGGATGGCTTTTAATTAGCCAAGTATAAATTTGGCTTAAAAGTAGCAACCGAAATGGCTGCAATTTAGTCATCGTTATGAATGACCGTATGTAAGCCAAACTCGTGGCTAATATTTAGCCGCATAAGTTGGATGGCTTTTAATTAGCCAAGTATAAATTTGGCTTAAAAGTAGCCACCGGAATGGCTGCAATTTAGTCAGCGTTGTGAATGACCGTATATAAGCCAAAGTTGTGGCTAATATTTAGCCGCATAAGTTGGATGGCTTATTATTAGCCAAAATTTGATATGGCTTAAAAGTAGCCATTGTAATGGCTTAAACGAAGCCATGTTTGTGGGTAACGTTATTTAAGCCAAGATAATGGCTAATAATTAGCCAAAATTTCAGAAAATGGCTAGATTTTGGCCATGGCCTGATTCCATCCACAAATGGCTACATATGAGCCACTAAAGTCGGAACATGGCTTGTGCATAAGCCACTGGCTCATGGACAGCCATATTGGCTTGTATTCAAGCCAATAATTTTTCTAGTGTACAAACAAAACGAAAAGAAAATAATATTTTATACATTTTTACGAAGCGGGTGTACAGAAAGAAGTGATGTATTTTTCTCTTTATATACTGAACATATAATTGTCTATTGCTAATTGGGACAAACACTTAATTTTCAAACTCCAGAATAAAAGAGCACTTGACGTCCGGATAAAGGCAACGCAATCGCACAACCGATCACGGAATTTGCCGCCTATTTCGTAACACATTCATACATCTTTTGTTTAAATAAATCGATCCATGTTTACATACACTTCAATTTTGCTGCTATAAGATGACGATGATAAAGCCAAATATCAAAAATGATCAACTTACCATCAGGGGAACTTGGGTCGAGGTCCGGTAACGAGGCTGAGAAAATGGATAGAATTAAATAGACAATAAATATTGGTAGTTTATCGCATACTATAATATTTTAATATGTTTATTCTCTTTTTAATGCAATTAAGAAACAAGCATAAATTAAAATAGGCAAACGATACTGTTAAACTTCATACATCACCTCTCTGTCTCCATATAAGATATAATAGGCACCATGTTTATGCCATGCGGCACTCCTACGAATTTTCCAACCCATTAAATCACTGGGTTCTAGTAACGCTAATTAGGTGTCTTGAATCAAAGGACAAGCAACGACACACAGCTAGATAGGGACTGAACCTTCCGGCTGGTGGGGTCGACGGGCCGACACTCTCACCCATTGTAAAAGCAAACGTTATACAAAATAGTCTATATTAAAATATACTTACGATCAGAGTATGCGGCACTGTAAAGTAAAAGTAACAAGAATTAAACGAAGATAAAATATACTAGAAATAGAAGGGTTAATCTAAAAAAACGGTTTATTGGCATGCTTATAGTATAGGTTATAATTAATTGATTTAAACGTATATTGATGTGACCCGGCATGTTTGTAAGTACTTTTAATAATTTAATATTAAAAGTAAAAAACAAACCGCCGATCTGTGCAATGTAATGGTTAAACAAAAGTGTATATACCAATGATCAATGTATGAAAAACGCAACTGGCGTTATCACGGGGTGATTACCTCGCGTCCACCGTTGGTAGACATGAACTATCACATTTTTAAACGTTTAATGTCCGCCTTTCCCAAACGTCCATTTTGCTTTAGACAAACCATTTATACAGTGGATAAAGGCAATGTCCGCCTTTCCCAAAGAGTTAACAGGAAAATAAAAGGCTTTCGATTCTAACATTTTTCGACGTCCACAGACTGACGACCGTCTCATCGATTGAGCCGAATAAAAAAAATCTTTGTTTTTGTTATTGTTTAAACATATTTATACCTATAGTATTGAAAATCACTAAAATGATTAAAAGTATATCTTACCCGTGGGGGGAAGTACCGCAAAGTAATAGCAGGGCTAGAAAGTAGCCATAGAGCGCCATCGCGCTGTCAGTGCGTTAGAACTCGGCCGTATTCTTTGTCTTCCTCGAACAATTTTTGTTTTATTATCTGAGTACGAATTCCGACTAGCTCCCGGCTTTGGAAGCAGTCACTCTGTAAGGATATATTCACAACTGGTAGTTTATATATTGTTTCTAATGAAAATCAAGTGGAGCTTAAGAGGACATGGATTATTCAATGACACCGGTTCATTTTTATTGATTCGTAAATTTCATCGAAGTGTGTTTCAATACGAGTGAGATAATTTCAATTACGAAGACAAAAACCCGGATTTGGAATGATGTCGAAATTGGAATTAATTTTTAATTGCACCCACTTGAATGGACGAGAATTCATTGTCACAACGATTCATTTAAACACGACATCCTGTTCAAAATGTAATAAATAAATGAAATCGCATGAAATTGAGTGAGCAACCAGACTTGGAAAATCAAGTGCACTTGTTTAACATAATATAAATTAGTACTTAGTGCTTAACATAAGCATTTCTTTTAATTGTATATTGACATTTCAATTACATATGACAGACGTTAACGACCCTCGTTTATATAATAAGTGGTGTAACCAGGATGTGTTTTTGTAACAAACAACTACTTGGCCAAGTTTTTGAAGGGTGTTTGAATTTATGTAATGTATCTGGTTGATAAAATTTTAAAAATGGTATCCTATTCAACCAAAGACAGACTTTTAATGATTAAAAACTAAAAACGATTTGTATTAACCCATACATTCTCACATTTCTTTGCTTCGGTTAGTACTTTAACCCAAGTCGTAAGTGTTTTATTAGGAAATTTATGATTTAGCGGCATTAAATTTTTCAAATTTTAGTGATTTACAAAATTTTAGACTTTTATTTAAAATATAAAAACTTAATCCATATACACACTTGCACTATAATCGATCGTTTCGCGGAAGTCACAAGAAACTAAAATGAAAATTGTTGGCATAACTACGTTATAAATTTTAAGTGTCTGGGGTTAAAGTGCTTTCATTTTCCTGCTGAAGGTTGTTTTGTTTTTTTATTGTCAGAATAGTGGAAAATATTGTACTGCTAGGTTTATGCATAATTACTCTCGGGTAATATCATTGATAAAATGATGATGTGTGCCACATTCAGTTTTTTTTGCAGTAGTAATATTTGTTACCGACTAAAAACAGAATACGTATGAAACCCATCCTATCAAATCTGATAATACAGTCCAACGTAAATGGATTAAATATTGTTGGTATTGCAGCATTTATCCAATCCGGTTTGTGTATTTGTAACTGCCCAATTATATTATATATCTTTAGAAACTGTTGATAACGGTTAAACAAAAACTGACTATTGAATATTGCTGAATTGGCAAAATGAAAAGACGCAGAGAATGATATTTCGCCTGCTACAGACAGTGAACTGTTCTGTTTGTAAACGAAAATAAAGGATTGAAGATTTTCTGGCAAAGACTGGAAGGCTGGGTTTATTCATCAACTTTTCTGTTTGAGGAAAAGTCTGTCTCTGCATTGGACGTATTATCTGGACATAGGCGTGCCATTTTACTTAAACAAGAATTCCCAAGTTCTCCGCTATCATTTGCATAGTAAGCAGGTAAGATGATACAGAGACCTAATGTATAGTTTTCTGCTAGCTATACTTGAACTAGCAGTACTAACATGAAATATGAGGGACATGTGATTGTGCAACAAATGATTTTCGGCTATTCTACCAATGTACTTGGTTAATTAGTACCCTATTGGAAAGTTCGTTTTCTGTGCGCCGGATTTTTGCGCCAACAGTTTTTAACCTAAATTTTTGCGCCACGCACCAATACTAATTTGCGCCACCACAAACAAAGTTGCATCATTTTCAATTAGAACTTTGAAATATTAAGCTTAAAGTATCAAAAATACTGACATAAATGAAAGGAGGTGTAACGCCTTTCAATTGAGATGTGTTTGTACTATAATTTAGGTTATTAAATTATAATTTTCTCTAAATTAGTTGGGTTGGTAGAAATATATTGTTTATTAAAACCTCAAAAAGTACTGATATAAAGTAATGTAAAATGGTAATTAGAGAGTCCGAGTGAGACAATGACTTTTTTCAGCAACAAATTTTACAAATTAGTATTTCTTGATTTTTTTACTGGTTAACTAATAATAATTTCATTATAATGTTATTTGGTAGCAAACATTAAATGATAAGCAAAGAATGTGATACATATTAAATGTTATTTATTTTTGTTAAACATAAAAAAGCACATATGCTCATTATGACACTAATTACTTCATAGGAAAACCCAAGATTTTTTAATTGATTATCAGTATTTTGGTTGAACCACGCATGTGTATTAGGATTTGTCTTTGATGTTGATTCATTTGTAGCCATCACAAAAATACATGAAAAACAAATATTGCTACCCAAGTCCTCTTGTAAATTGTTAAAAATTCATAAAATTTCCTGTGCCAATATCAAGAGTGGTGGTGATGTTGTCATAAGATTGGTAAATTGTACATAATAAGCCTATATTTATATTATATCACAGTTGGTAATTTGATCCATCAAGATGATGTGTGATATAATGCCGACAATAAGCGAAGATCGGACAAGCAACATCGGAGCAGATGGGGCAGAAGAAGAGGAGGACAAAGTAATAAATAAAATATATTTTTGACTGTTTGTCTAATTAGTCGAATGGTGCTGCATGCTTATATGCCAGTAGATATTTTTTTTCTAATATATGTTTATTTTGTAACCGGTACTTTTTAAAAATGAATACTGGTAAAAGTAAAAAAAACAACATTATTTATCATTTATATGTATTATCCGTCGCCACCTATTATTATTTTACAATTATATTTTTTAACAGCATAATATAGTAAGCCAAAATCTATTCATAATTTGCAGTTATTTTAAAATCTAATATATCAAGATATTTTTCAATTCTTACTTTTTGTTGTTTTCTTCAGGCAAATCTTGAACAACTGATGGTTACTGTTTTAGATGAACGCGATAAATTGGTGGAAAATTTGCAGGTGGGCATAATTCCCTTTATTTTTATTATGATTGAATTGTAGTTTGTAGATTTTCATCCAGGTGTGAAATACATAATATGATGTATTTTATTGAACGGTAATTATATTTGTTCAGTTACAGTAAAATAATCTATTTTTAAAATCATATGGTATTAGGAATGTATAAAGTAGTATTTTAAATGGTAGGTTCTATTCTAAATTTACCATTTTTATTATTTATTTGGAAATGACTAAAAAAACAAATAATAACAAATTATTATATTTTTTTTACTACTATAATAATTTTTTTATTATTTTTAATATTATAATTATAAAAGAAGAACAAAAACATTACTGGTAAACTTCCACCATGGAGTATTTCATACCCATCACAGTTACTGTACTGTAGTAGTCTAAAAGGTAATGTTAGCCCTCAGTCATTTATACATTAAAAACAGTTGCACTTACTAGTTTTTGCATTATTCCCTTCCCTTCATTTTTTTTAAATCTGTGGTTTTTAACCGCTTTGTCAGGACGGGCTGGATGTAACACCAAACTGTGTGTGTGCACATTTTTTAAAGCAAATACTTGTGGGATTTCTTCTGTTGCATATTAGTAGTTTTCTCATACCCCCATTTTAAACCTTATTGAATTAGATAATATAGATGTACTTGTATATACATGTTTCATTTTGCATCATATTGGGAGTGTTTTGTATACATTATCGGCAGTTCTTGAATGGAAACTTTATTTTATTGATTTTTCATCGCAGGAGGTAAAAGAGAACTTGGCAAACACAAATGCGAAGTTGGATGAAGTAGAAAAAGAACGACAATTTCTTCTTAAACAGCTCAACACTTCTATGCCACCTGTAAGTTTGGAGGCTGTATAGAATGCTATAATGCATTAACATATAGTGTTATTATATGGTTAGGATATATAATAGATGTTGTTAAGACCCAATTTTATTAATTAATTCACTTAGCACAGCTTAGCTGTTTAAAATTGTATTTGTTAATTAATGGAAAGTGAACCTTACACTATTAGCAGCTTTCAAGCATACAGAACACTACCCTATTTATGCACCGTATACCAGTATCTTGTTTTAGGTATTACTACTACTGCCATTGAGACTTTTTCCAATAAAAAATTAATAAGGCCATCACTATTACTTGTTTCTTTTTTCTCCTCTTCTTCTCTTTCCTTCTTTCTGGCCCACATATGCAGTGTATGCTTTGAATTCTCTTTTAATACAAATGTGCTCTTTGTTTTTGACCTGTCCATTCACCCTCAAGAGACTATTTACCAATATTTTAAGCAGAAGGCACTCTTTCATTTGACAACACATGCTAATATAACTACAGTACTTGACATGGCACTATAAATTTATAAATAATACACTGCTATCTAACTACAGGGGTTGCATGCATATTAAATACATATCCCATTTAAATTGTCAAAGCCATTTTTTGTTTTATACTAGTCTTTATATATAATTATGATCGTTGTAATTGATTATAATTGCTTCTGGTTTGAATGCCCTTTAACCTAATGCCACACAGGATTATGCAAGTTTAACGAAAGAGCTTAACCATGCAAGGGAAAGAATACTTGAGTGCACCGAAGAAATAGATGACATGAAATCGGAACGAAATAACACAAGGGTAATTAAACTATATTATAAGAATTAATTTGTGTATTAAACAATAAAAAGTCAAATTATAAGACAAGAAAGATATTTAAATAAGTATGCGAAATATATTTGTTATTAAAAAAGCCAAGTGATCTGGTATTGCTTTTTTGCTATATTTTAAAGGAAACAAAGTTTTCAGTTGCCATACAAGAGGTTAAAAAGTTCTCAGTATTAAAGTTCCTTGTTTATTTGATCAACGGAAAGTCAAATTGGATTTCAGCTTCTTCTTGAACATTTGGAAACTTTGGTTGCACGCCATGAGCGATCTTTAAGAATGACGGTCGTAAAACGGCAGCAGCAACAAAATGCGGGGGTCTCGTCCGAAGTCGAGGTTCTAAAAGCTCTCAAGTCCCTCTTTGAACATCACAAAGCATTAGACGAGAAGGTATAGAGGTTGTTACATTTTTATTAGAAAAACCTGTATTTCAATTACTCTGATTTCAATTCTGTTTACTATTTTAATGATTGTACAAAACAACAAAGGATAAATTTTGACCAATCACAATACAACTTCATTTATCTACCACAGGTTCGTGAGAAATTGAAAGCCGCGCTAGAGCGGGAAATGCACCTGGAAGAACTGCTTGAATCATCCAGCAGAGAGGTATATTGATCTTATTAGATGAGAAATTTTTGACAAAAATCTATTTGTATTTTAACCATAATGTACACTTTGAGGTTGCCCTTGTAAAAAGGTGGTACTTGTTCCAATCACTGGTCAGTGTTGGAAAAATTTGGTAGCATGGTAGCAGTGCTATGTGGATAGTAACAGTCGAATGTGGACACCTGGGGAAAAAAACAATTGAAAATAAAAAACATACAGATGGAATGGGGGTAGGGATGCACAATATAGGATAGTTAGGTATTCTAGAATATTCTAGAATAATATATTTCGAATCTAGAATTTCGAATCCTATTCTAGAATGTTTTACCATGTATTTAAATTTGCTATGCTGTGCATATATTTTCTCATTTATAGTGAATTAGCCATATGCTTTTAAACTGTGAAGAGAGCAATTTACTTAGTCAAACAATATTTTACCATTACATATTTTTTTAATCATATGTAACTTTTCTAAACACTATCTGCCATGAGGGAGGATAATAGTCTAGTAGGTTTTTGTGGAAACGAATGGCTGATAAAAATGCTCCCTAACACCAGACATTTTTTCCCCCAGTTTGGTATGAAGACTAGCTATTAATGGCCTTGCACAATTAAACATTATTTTACTATTTAACACAGTTATACCTCGGTAAAAGTATAATAAATTAATCACTGCAAAATCACCTAACTAAATAACACATAGGATATCATTAAATTGAACACATAGGATATCACTCATTGTGTTTATTGAAAACATGGTTGTTTAAGTGAAATATATATTGCAAATACTAACGTGTTTAGTCTGTAAATAACTCTTCCGCCTTTGGAATAATTGCGTCATATTTAAAGGTGCGATAAACCACGTGATTACAGCCTGGCGAACGTGACCTACTTTCTTTGTGCGTGCGTTCGTTGTAAGCGCGTCTGTCCACGATGCACGTGTATGGCACAACTGATAAGATAAATGTTGTTGTGCTTTGATGCAAGTTGTATTTCCGAGCTACCGCTTTAGAAAATTTTCGGACGCTTTCGCACGATAGAGCACTTTCGGTATGGAGAAACGCATTACGGGTATTACATACGAATGAAGAAGCCGTTTTACAATTTTGAGATTACGAATTTACTTCAATGACGATTCACCAAAAGTTTCTTATCATAGTTATCCACTGTCGCACGTTTGCTGAAACGATACGCTGACGTCTGCATAATCGGCATGACGCGTGTTGTTGCGCGTTGGATCGCAGCCAATATTTTACGTTTTTAATTTCGAATCCTAACTATTCTTATTAAATTGCTTGTAAAGATTCGAATCCCTAGAGATTCGAATCTCAAAGATTCGAAATTCTATATTGTGCATCCCTATGGGGGTTGTTAGCTAGACACATTTTTCAGCACTGTCTCCCCAATAAATGTTTTTGATTTTTTGTGAATTGCTGTTGTTATGTGTACAATAATCTAACACGAAGCATTTTAATTTTATTATTTTATTCCATCTGTTAGACCAAAGTTCTTCGTGAACAAGTGAACCAATTGAAGTTACAGAATCAAAATGGAAGTGATGAAAGCCTCAAGAAAAGCAATAATATAAAGGTTAAAGACAGGAACCCGGTAAATCTTTTAAGCTTAAATCAATCAATTTTACAAAAACGTTTATATAATTTTATATGTCATGGACTTCTGTTTATTTGTTTGAATTATTGTATCAGTATATATTGGAAATATACTGTTTTTATGTGTTCTTTGTTACGTCAGCATACTGCTGTTATTGAACAACATTTGTCATTTGCATTATAGTTTACCATCAGGACTTAAATAGCTAAGCGCAAATGAGTTGATCGAGGTATATAAAGTAACATGACTGTTGATTGCACTTACAACGAACCACAGTGTTGTTTGTTAGTTAAATGAGTTACTTTGGTATGCAAGATCTCTCTAAATTGTCTTTGTCACTTACAAACTAGTAACAAACATTGAACCAAACCTTTTCTTGTTAAATCAGCCCTTGACTACTTCTGATGGACTGGTCCATATATCTGTTAAATACCTGTTAATGACAAAAATATGTTGCTGTGAACCGCTGTAATTGTTTGGTTAATATTCAGTTCTCATTACAATTTGTTCAAAAACATGTGAAGCATTGTGTGCTTGTAGTAATCAAAATGTCTGCTTTAAGATGACAAATGGCAATTGTGAATTAGAAGAGGAGGCAAACAGGATAGTGTTGCTGCAAGAAACCAACGATAAACAAGCAGCTGAGCTCATTCACGTCAGACAAAGAGTCAACACCATGCTTAGTCGGTAGGATAATAATCAAACTTTAAAATTCTTTGCAAAGCTGTTTGGCCATCTTTCAGAACGGCAGAGTTGGAAGAAAGTCTTCAAGTTGCACGAAAAGATTTGATGAAATCAGAGGAATTGAATAATCGAACTCAGAAAGAATACCGAGATGTAAGTTGAAGATTAATTGCAAATTGGTATTGTTGGTTAGCTCTCATGGGGTGTGCTGATATGTCGAAAATGTGCATTTAATTTTTTAAAGCCGATTTTAATCTTTCCAATCTCAAGTCTTGCTTGGGTAATAAAAAATTTTGTCTAATTATGCACAAATTGTGATGTCATTTTAAAAGGTAAATCTGAAGGAAGTTTTTGTTTCAGGTAAATAAGTCGAGATTGGAGATCGATGAGCGAGTTACCACCCTCGAACGACGATATTTAATGCCCAGCGTGAAGCTGCCTCCGTTCATGAATTAAATGATCGATTGGAAGCCGAACTTGCCAACAGAGACGCTGCAGTCAGACAGGTTTCAAGGAGATGACAAAGTCTATTTAAAATGGCCAACTCGTGGTCATAATTTGTGTTGTAATGACTGTATTTTCTTTTTTGGAAAGTAAATTGTTTTTAAATAGCAATTTTAATTGAACAACGAATGCCTTATGATTAACTGTGTTTGTTTCATTAACATAACTACATTTTTAGCTTGAGGAAAGAAATGACATTTTACAAGACCGTATCAAGTCAGCTGATCAGAAGTTACAACAATCTTTGCGCAGAGCAGAAGCGCTACCTGAGGTAGTGTGCTGAGCTATGTCATTCTAAAGTTTTCTTTGGTAGCCTTATGCATTTTTTTCAAAAATATGTAAACTATTGATTATATTGACATGCATTAGCAGTTGAAAATTATCACATACAAAATTAAATCTTTCAATGTCATAAAATAATATGATTTTATAATTTGGGGTTTTCATTTTGCCTGTAGAAATTTCTCATTAAACTTGGTTGATCATCAGGTTGAAGCAGAACTTGCCCAGCGTGTTGCTGCGCTCACCAAGGCTGAGGAAAGGCATGGAAATGTGGAGGAGAGACTTAAATCAATGGAATCTAAATTGGAGGAGAAGACGCAAGAACTTTTGCGGGTACATGTCAAGCTGAATTGATGTCACATGAAGACTTACCTTGATATGAATCTATGTAATGTAATGTTATGTCCAGGCCAGGCAACGAGAGAAAATGAATGAAGAACACAACCAGCGATTGTCGAGCACTGTGGATAGATTGCTTGCGGAATCAAATGAACGATTACAACTTCACCTCAAAGAGAAGATGGCCAGTTTGGAAGAAAAGGTAGTGTTGTTTGTTATTTTTATCTGGTATTTGGAAACTATTTTGAATATAATATATTACCTTTGTTTTTAGAATTCTCTTTCATCTGATTTCGAGAAAGTGAAAAAACTTCTTGAAGACTCTGTTCTTGATAAGGTAATTTGACGAAATGATTTAATTTCCTCATGTGCAATGCCACATTTAAATGTTATATTTGACCTATTGGATTTATTAAATATTCATGACAGGAGCGGCTCCAGAGAAGTATGGACAAATTACATTCAGAACTTAACATTTACAAAGCATCAAAGGTATTATTCTATTTTGCTAATTGTTTACTAATTTTCTTAATATTAAAATTGTTTACTAAGAAGTATAAAAGTTATAACGCACATGAATGTAGCTATTGTGTTTGCCAAAATTTATCAGATATATATAAAATTATGTTTTATGTCCCTTAAATTAGTGCTACAGACTTATATATTATATTAGTTTAGGGACATATGCTCAATTTATGCAACCAATTGCGCACACTATGTTTTTTAATCTGCGTACATAAGCATGTTCTTTATGTACTGCTTTCGTCAATGTGCCATTTTGGATGAAACGATTTTGTATTGCAGACATCATCCCTGGATCGAAGCTCCATGTCGAATATCACTCACACCATGCCGTCGCGCACTGTGCAGAGCATGCCGAGAGTTACCGGGAGCACACCGGATCTCACGCATCATCGTCGGATCTTTCCTTCCTCCGCATCAGCCGTCCCTGTCATCTCCGACCATTATGTGGATGTGGATGCGAGCAGTGTACCTCATTATGCTACTTACAGGTTTGACTTACTCTGCTATATGCTGTTAAGCCAATTTTAATTAGTTTTATAACTTGTTCGCTCTTAAATCAGCCTAATTTTCTTTTTATAATAATGTGTAATTCAACAAACTGAATTTAATTTTTATTTATAATATTTAATGTTTAAAGACCAGTTATTTTACCATTATTTGCAGACCTGGTGGAGAAAGTTACCTTCGAACAGCTAAAGCGCGAGTTGACACGTTAAGAACAGACCCTGATAAGGTAATATTCATCGTTCATTTTGTGATGTACCACCATTTATTTATACTGGGTGCAACCAGGTGCATATGCTGAATGAGCAAGAGTGGGAGCGAGCTCAACAAGCAGACATATTGTCCCAAGTTCAAAAGGCATTCGAAGGAAGTTCTGCTTCTTTACAGCCTTCAATCTGCAACCCAACTGCTTCAGGTTTTTTTATTTTATCACCCCAAGTTATCTTAAGTTATTAACCATTGTGTGTTTTATGTAGAAATTGACGACAGTATTTACTCAGCTGTGGACCTCCTGTCTCCTGTAGGGCAAACTGATGCACATTCACTTGCCCACATGCTGCAAGATCAGTTAGATGCCATTAACCAAGAAATAAGGTAGTTAATACAGCAGTACTCAACACATTACCGACTGACATGCTCAGAAATCATACAATAAAATTGGACAAATTCCAATCCAATTTATTTACAAATATACCATGGTTCATTTCCTGAATGATGTTTCTACACATGTCATCATTAATTGGAAAAGTTAGTGCCATGTCATGTCAAGGGGAATTCATTTAATTGGACACCCAGTTCAACGGTTGACAAGGTTATGACCATTTTTTCAGCATCCTTCAAGAAGAGAAAGTATCAACCGAGCGTCGGGCTGAGGAAATCGAACACAGGGTTTCAGAGCCACGGAGGCCAATGTTCCAGCTTGATAGTGGAGCGGTTGTTTACCCCGGCGGCAATCTCACCCCCAGATCCCAACCCGTATACAATGTAAGTGATTTGTACCAACATCACCTTGAACTTTAGCAGAAAATAATTAATAGTAATGTTTTTTTATTGGTGGAATAAATTGTAAAATAAATACAAGGTATTTGCAGTGAAAATTAACATTCTAATGTATTGAACCAAGTTTAATGATTGCATTTATTTTATTTTTGGCTTAAAGTGTTTTTTTTGCGTTCAGTGTTCATTTATCTGTTCCAAATGGGTAACTGGTACGGGGGCATTCATCAACCCTGATGTCTTGGGCATCATCACTGTTATTCTGTTAGCTGACATGCCTGACAGTCTGTTGTTGCTGATGTGGTTATCTTTATCATGCAACTTTCTGTGGTACAGTTCTTTTGGTTCATACTTAAGTACATGATGGAAAGGGGCAATGTGAGGCTGAACAGGAACTTGAACCTTTTCTGGTCTTTGTTTTTTACGAACTTGTTGCGTGTGTGATCCTCTGTGGTTCTGCGTGCCTCCCTGTTTGTGTTTTGCCACCAGCGAGTTGACTCCGGTCACAAGGTACAATGGTGCCCTTCCTTCCTGTTCCCCATCATGGTATGGATAGTAGTAGAACGGGGTCTTGTGCAAGTTCTGCTGATGAGTGTGTTGTTTCATAACTTGGCTGCGGCCGATAACATCAGGTCCCATCTTTGTGGGTGAGTTGCTGTATACATAATTGGTTCCAGAATTGGTATATGCCTCTCCATGTTTCTTCATGACATGATACAATCGTTGCAGGTCAACCAAATCTTTGACCTTCGGTGCAGTTGGATGTTGCTTGTTTATGCTTTCAAAGAGACTATCAATCATACTTTTATCATTGTCATGGTTCGGAGGATATAAACCATCTGTTGAATTAATAAGTAATTGCTCAGTATGGTTTTGCAATAGTGCTTCTACCAGGGGCACCTGATCAGCTGGCAAGTTTTGCAGTTGTTCTGCAGCTGAATAAAAAGTATATATTACATTTAATATGAACATAAACTGTTATACATCATGATATTTCTTACCAGCTTTACGCATCGCCCATAGGTCGGATGTGGTTAGCTGGTCGTTTGGTTTAGAGTAGTGCTTGTAAACCATGTCTACCGGACTGCTAGATGGTGCTCTCAGTGCCAGCTCACTATACAGAATTAAATGATAAGTTTGCTAATTATCAGTGACATAATTGTGACTGACCTGTTAAGTATGGCTGCTGAGAAACTAGACACAGCGGCATGTGTCGGGTTGAAAGTTAATCTCTTGTTGCTTCGTTCTAATTCTTGCTGTCTTCTGTCTCGTTCCCTAGCAGTTAACGGCGGTTCAACCACAGATATTCGCAGGAGTTTGTGCTGTGTTGCTGTGGTATTTAATCCTTATCGTATTGCGTATGCTATGGTATCACTTCTTACTTGTATTTTTCTTTCCTTTGCTTTTATGCTTTAAAGCATCCATCTGATCATGGAGTGGATGCGGTTGACTGGATATGAGTTTCAAACTCATGTGCTGAGGATTTTGCCTCGGATCAAATTTGTACGACTTTGCTAGCAAAGCACTTTGAAATAATATATACTTTAGAACTCGCACGTGAAACGATTTTATCAAATTACGTTTTACAATCACCTTGTTGCGGTTGGTTTTGGGGCAGATGGTTGGGAAGTCTGGGTTTGCAGCTTATGAACCACTATTCCACCTTTCCAACCTCTGGTGTGAGCTTCCTTTCCTGCTGTGATGGATTCTCGTGCCACAACCTCCGATTTCTCTTTCACGGGTTTGGTTCATTTCCATTGATTTCTCTGGTTGGTCGGTTGGCTTAATCTCTTCAAATTTTTCAATTTCCTTCATGTTCTTCCCTTTGTAGTTTGCTCCTCCAATCCTTCCTGGTGTGTATGACTTCCTACTTGCGATGCCTTTCAACGTCAACCTGTGCTTCACCTGTTCAACATCACCTTGCTGGTTCTTCCACAGTGATGATGCAGCAATGGTGGGTGATTTTTCGGAAAGTGTTCCGCTGCCATATGTGTGTGGTCTTGTTCTAAAAAAATAACACACAGTCATTTTTAGTACATCAATAACTTAAAATGCTTTAGATATAACTAAAGTGTCTTTAGATCCAATAACCAGTTTAATGATAGGTCAGTTTAACTTACAATGGTCTAAGCCTTGCATTTTGGGAATGCAGTTTTCGTTTTTCAGTTGACGAGGATTTCCTTCCATCTTTTTCATGATCCCTCGGTGATTGGGAGCTACTTTGAAGCAGAAGGCGAAGTTTTGCTCCCATTCCAGTCCTTGTTTGCATAGTCGGTGCCGTGTTACCTCTCTCGGCCATTTTGGTGATAGAGGATTCACAGGTAGCTTCTCCAGACTTGAGTTGTCGTTTTAGATCCACAAGTAACGCTCTTGTTTCAGCCTTACTTTCATCCTCATCAACCTTTTCAACTTCAATGTTTTCATCTGGACTAACTGTTTCTGCGGATAGAATAATTTGAAACACTCCACTCTCGCCGTTACTACCTAGCCTAGTAACATACTTTTATCGATCAAAGGTGGACTTGTTGTTTCAATGCTGGGCAACACATTCTCTTTTTCTAAGGATAGTTCTTTCAGCAATCCTTCTCCATGTACTGGATAATTTGAAGCGAAATTTTCTTTTTCCGTTGAATACCTGTGTTTCCGTGCTGTACTCGGTGAAGATAGGTTGTTGTTTTGTTTAAATTGTTTTTTAGCCGCTTCGTTTGCAGTGGCTGCTGATTTGCCGAAGAATGGAGGCTTCTTTAGCCCGTTTTCTAAATATTTGATACTTTTATAAAAATATTTCATGATCCATATGATTACTTAACAATCTTACCTCCTTCTTCAGATCCAATATAAGGTTTCCACTGTTTGGAAGGTGACATGCGAACTCCTGATGTGAAACTTCTCTCTGCTGCTCTGGACTTGCTGTCTTCCTTGCTTTGCAATATGTTCTTAATGAGTTGGTTGTCCTTTGTTAAGCGAACTTCGTTGTGGGCAGGAAAATCTGGTCGTTTTCTCAGTCTTTCTCTGTTTATAAAAAATAATTGAATTGGAGTTAAATTGATTTTATTTCCAGCCACCTGTATTTATTGATCCTCGTGACAGCTTCATCATAATGAAGCTTCTCATGTTTCATCATCCTTTCCCTTAAAGCCATGTGCCAGCTGAAGTATTTGTGGTTGCTTGTTTCTTCTAGGGTGTTAACTTGCTCTGTCCAGGATTGTAGACTGAAAAAGACGATAATGTTCCAAGTATAATATTTTTGTTAAAAACATAAGTTAACTACCTATCCTCATTTGTTTGCTCAGTGTGCAGAATTAGTTGTGCAGCTGTATCTAGTTGTGTCTCAATTCTTCTGGCAGCTGGTGTTGTTCCTCTCCAAAACTTTATATTTCGAACCAATTTAGTCGTCTGGTCCTGTTTATCCAACTTAACAACGTTGGCTGTTGTTGGGCTGTAACATTACATACCGTTATTTGATTGGTACGTTATTTAAACTTCATTATTTTAATCTGTTCTCCAAAGTCAATATGATTGTATAATCATTAAAAGCTAGTTAATGATAAAGTACTTGAACATGTATGCTTACCATCTTTGAAACCTTGGAAACTGTGTGAATTTAGTTGGAGAAGTCAATCTTAGTTGCGGCGATCTTGAGTGATTTTCCTTTTCCTCAAAACCCTGCGTTCCACTACCTGGTATGTTTGGGAATACGGGTTTGGTTCCTGAAGTGTCTTCATCAGTTTGTTTACTCTCCTTTCTTTGGTGTCCCCGGTCATTCTGCCTTGTTGTGACTGTCAACAGCTCGGTATTGTATACTTGGCGTTTGGTTGCACCCATCACTCGCATTGTTGCTTGGGGCCAGCGGTAATGCCCAGCTCTGCTTATTGCCCCTGCTCTCTCTTCTCCAACCATTGTTGCCGCCAATGTTGGAACTATTTTGGCAACAGGTCTCTGCATTGTTGTCACGTTGGCACTTGTGATTAGTTTCGGAGCTGGCAACTCTGCATCTATACGAGCAACGCTTGCTCTGTGTACCTTTTCCATTGTTCAAATTCTCCTCCTTTTCCAGCTCCTGTCTGATTAGATGTTTCTATTTAATTCCGGTGATCGCCATGCTTCACTTCATGTAATCCGAGTTGTGTAGTACTCTCATACTGTTGCTACCCATAATAACTTCGATTGACAACTATGAAATTGGATCAAGCCAGTCCATACACAAACCTATATATTATGTTTAAACGAGCTTGGTTAATAAAATTTAACAATGGATCCTTCCTTCAACAAACTTACACAAAAAGTGCAGAACAAATAACACCAACACTTATCTTTTACTGTGATTTATTGAAGATAAACATATCGTGCCATGACCAGCGCAAACAGCTGTTCACATTGATCTGAAAGATGTTTGTATGCGCATGAAAAAGTTTGCTTCAGTGTTCAATCGCATAAGCTAAACAACCACATTTCAGATTAAGTTTCATATTCGTTTTTTGTTTGTGCTGACAATTTAATCAACTCACTGGGGGTGATTGGCTCTATTGTTCCCACGTAATATGATCTGCAATCTCCACAAGGTTGATGTAAATAAAGCTGTTTGTTCCTACATTCATCATTGTATCCACTCTTAAACAGTTACATTGAATAAAGAAAAAAATTAAATAATCAATATAATGCACCTTTATACAATGATAAGTCTAGTTATTACATAATGTTACTTTTATTCACAGAATTCTCAAAACTCTTCCCCTGCAAGATTTGATAGATCTGGACAAAGTCGTACATTAGAGCCCGATGATTCAAAAATGTGGGTTTGGCCTTTGTGTCGAAGATCTTAATAGAAAATGTTGTACATTTTTTTAAATCTATTGCAAACAATAATTTTCGGATTTTTCATTTTGTATTTCATACAAACGTTTAGAATGGATTTTTTCCATTTCATTAATGATGATGAAAATGGATTTGCTTTCTTTATTTGCATCCCCTTTCCCAACCCAATGTGCATTGTAGCTCGCTGGACGGCTCGAGTGGAACACCGAACAGCAGTGCTGGGAGTCAGGAATCCGTGCAGAAAGGAACTTCATCCCCTGTATCTAACATCACTTCGAAAAAGAAGAGCGTAATAAAATCATCAATTGGAAGACTTTTCGGCAAAAAAGACAAGGTAGTGTGATTGAAACGTTAAAAATTCAGTAGGAATTAAGATATTATATTGTTATATCATGGTTTTGCACACCCTGAGGAAAGAGATGATGTGTAGGTTTAAATGCATCAACATCATTTGTAGATTCGCATGTCGCGCCACCATCAGCTTGCAGTCGCAAACAACTCTTCGTTTGCAAACATGAGCGAACAAATGTCAGGTTCCGGATCAACTGTTTCCGTCGCAGATGACCGATCGGCTTCCAATGATTCACTTGATGTTGGATCAGGTCACCAGAGGGAGCAAGAAAGGCGGATGAAAAAAAAGTACGAACATCTATTGTTCTTCTGTTTATTCTATGACAGCGGTGTAAATATGAACTATCCGGACAATTAGAACTAGTTTTTCAGGAAAATTATATTCAATGCTACGGAATAAAATGAGAAACTTATCACAATATAAAAGGTTGGGCAGATTAGGTTCGGGTTTAGAATAGTTTTTTTTATATGTAGTTTCCCTTTTTCCCTCCTAAATTCCATTTAGCGATATCTTTTATTTGGCAATCATGATCTAATCTTGTCCTGCATGTTAATGTATTGTTCGATTTTTATGCTAACAAATTCAATAGAAAATTTTCCATTCTATGGAAAAAAACAATTTCCATTCTATGCAAAAAACAATTACCATTCTATGAAAAAAAAACATGTGCAAATACTAAGCAGAGATGCCAAAAAGGCCATTTTACAGTCCCCTTGAGAGACACATTTTTCATGAAATTGTATTTATTAACATAGACATGAAATGCTGGAAGAAGTTAGACGATGTGGGACTCCATTTGCTGCCTGGAATGGACCAACCGTCGTGGCTTGGCTGGAGGTAAATGCATTTTAATTAATGTTTTATGCAACTAGTGTATTGCCCTATTGCTTGCCGGCAATGTGACAGAAATAATACTGGTTTGCCTTTGTTTTTTTTGTTTCATGCAAAACTAGTTTTTTTTTTATCCACTATCCTTACCTTGAACATGCAGCTGTGGGTTGGCATGCCAGCTTGGTATGTGGCAGCTTGCAGAGCAAACGTGAAGTCTGGTGCGATCATGTCGGCGCTCTCTGACACTGAGATCCAGCGCGAGATTGGGATCAGTAACCCCCTTCATCGATTGAAGCTGAGACTTGCCATCCATGAGATGATCAGCTTGACAAGTCCATCTGCTCCTCCAACCTCGAGGACGGTGAGATTAATTTCTTATAAATATCAACAAATAATATGTTGTCCTTTTATTTATATGATATAACAGAATTCAATGATTACAGGAAGGCTAATGTAATGTTGAGCTATTTTCTCAGCGATTTATATGATCAATGAACCTTTATTGTTTTGTTGACTGGGCTTGTTATCAATTTTCCCTAAAGCGACTGTTCAAATCCTTGTTCATTTACCGTATTGATGTGCTTGTGTGTAAATAATGAGAATGCTTCCATGCTGGAACTCAGACAACGGGTAGCGTGTGGATGACTCACGAGGAAGTTGACAGTCTGGCCAATCAGGTTCCACTCACGGTATTCATGAACACTATTAATGTCTGTCCGTATTTGCTGTTTCCACTTGCTGTTCTACATAAGCATTACAAATCCGAATTTTTGGTTTTAGACTTTTTTGTGCACAAAATGTGATGCTTGCTTACACTAAGGACTGTTCAGTTAAAATACAGTGTAAATTATAATAAAAACGTGTTAAATAAGTTAAAAGTCTCTGAATGTTTAAAAAATGGTTGCAGCAGTTTAAATGTGTGTTTGTCATGCGCATGCCTTTTGTCTTTTAAATACTTGATTGGTAGTTTAGCCTTAGCAAACGAAATGTAGATTTGTCCAGTTTATTCCATCTTTTAAATAATTGTCTTTTATTTCTCTTTGCTTCTGAAGGATGATGAGGCAGGTTGGGCTGAGGTGAGACATCGCAATTTTTTCTCTAATTTATACTTTTTCTTGCAGTATACTAATGCTTTCTCTGTACAATTATCAACACTTTGTTATATTTATTCCTCATATCAATATTACTATACAAATTATTTTAAAAAATATATTTTATTTCTATATCATTTAACCAAAAAGGAATCTTCAGTATTTTATTCATATTTAATGATCTCATGTAACTATTGCTAAAATAAAAGCTGTAAACTATAACCGTTTTACACCCTATAAATATGCTTTGCAGCTCTATTTTCTATCTTTTTTCTGCAATAGCTTGGTATACTTAGTGGTATATTAAGCACATTGTTATGAATGAGTACGTACCTCCACCAGACGCTGGCGTACGGAGATATGAACCACGAGTGGATCGGGAACGAATGGCTTCCCAGTCTCGGTCTCGCCCAGTATCGCTCTCACTTCATGGAGTGTCTGGTGGATGCACGGATGCTCGATCATCTCACCAAGAAAGATCTTCGCCAACATCTCAAGATGGTTGATGGTTTTCACAGGTCCCAACATGTTTCATTATGGTTCATTTTATTTTAAAACTGCAGCAATTCCACCATTAGAAATAAAAGATGTGTTAAACCAACCTTTGCATTTAAAATTCGTTCTTCTATATGTTTTTCTATGTGCTGTATTTTGTTTTTTATTGTTCTGCTAACATTTTCTCCCTAATTTAATCCATATGATTGACTTGAAGTTGTATATTTACAGATCCAGTCTACAATTTGGTATACTGTGTTTGAAAAGATTGAACTACAACAAAAAGGACCTTGAGCAGCGTAGAGAGCAATCTGCAGATGAAATTCGAGGTATGATCATTCCAATCCACAACTGAACTGAATTTCTATCAGATATTAACCAGTTGGTTCAACATGTCTGGTTAATTGCTGATAGAAATTCAGTCCTAAGTATTGGTTGTTTAAGTTAAGCTGCAGAATTGCTTGTAATATAAACCCAGAATGAATCGTATATTTAAAGTTTTTCTTCTTTACATAAACTAGTTAGTGCAAGGTGTAAGCATATCTATCACCGATGCATGATGCGTCACCTGTATATGTTTAAATTTATAAAAATACGTGGCTCTAGATGTGCAAGTGTGGAGCAACCAGCGAGTAATACGCTGGCTCCAGGGAGTTGGACTTCGTGACTACGCTACTCGACTGTCAGACAGCGGGATCCATGGTGCAGTGGTTGCACTCGACAACACGTTTGATGCCGAAGCATTTGCCCTCGTACTGCAAATACCAAATCAAAACACACAAGTGAGTTGACACGCTTGGTTTGAGCAGCATGTATTTCTGGCTGAAATGCGGCAGCCAAAGTTTTTTTCTAATCTGAATTCATCAAAACCATTTGCCATTATTATCCATGCTGTGCTTTAATTCGGAGTCCCTCCTGTCCTAGGCACGGCAAATCCTGGAACGTGAGTTCAGCAACTTGGTTGCCTTGGGAACTGAAAGACAACTTGAACCAGACGAGGTAAATAATTGGGATAATTACGTAAGATTCTTCTTACAGTCTTAAATCTCAGCTTAAATTACCCTTTTAACCATCAGGATAAAGATGTTAATACCACCAAATAGCTTTGTTTGCCGTTTACTTAGTTTCACAGCCGTGATAACTTAGTTTTTCAAACAGTTTGCCAAATAAGTCGAACTAAGTTTAACAATGAGTGCATTGTTCTGTCCAGCCTGATTCCAAGAACTTCCGGCGCAACCCATCGTGGCGGAAGAAGCGTTCACGTCCGGCCGTTGTGACCACTTCACCCTCCACCATCGCTGGGGTGAACTCGGACTCGGTGATCGTGGGTCAACGGCTCGAGAACCACAATACATCAGGGTTTAGTGGGGCTGTGCTGAGACCGGCAAGTCCCTTCCGTCCCCCCCACCACTTGGTGGAGGCATCACCAGGAAGGAGAGACGGTGGGTGCCACTATGGTTCCGCTTGCCCTGTGTTGTTATACTTGTGATTTTATGTTTATTTTCAAGCAAAATCGCTATTTAAACTTTTTTATTTTAAAATCTTACTTGAGTTTATCTAAATGTTATTCCGGCATGTTTTGTATTGCTTGTTGTTTTGCCCAGATGTCAAAAAGAAAAAGAAAAGGTGATGAAATAACAACGTTGCTTGCGCATCTTTACACGGTAATTTTGATTTCTTTTATTTTCTGCATGTTGTTTTAGATGTGTTTGTAACTCGCCTGGCTCACACAAACTCCCGGGCATGCCACTAAAAGATGTTGATTCTCACGTGACATTTCCTGTAGGTTCCCACGCCACCATAACAACCACATCGTCATCGTGCGACGGTCAGCTCCGATCATTCACGTGCTAGCGACCACAGTAGAAACAATGAACTTGAACGCTTGCTTAAGTTGCAACTTGTATACCACACACGAGCTGGGAAGATTGGCGATGTGGTATTTCAACAAGGCACGTGCGGTATTGCCTGGTGATATGTTTTCTTGCCTGCCGTGTGTGGCGAGATTTATTCTTCGGAGTTTGTTCCCTATTATTTCCATAATTTCTTTGTTGAAACATTTCTTAGGCGCTCACTGTAAAAGTTAAATGGATGCTTAAGCAATGCAAGCGTCCATTGGTGCTCGTGTTTATTTCAGTCTCACGGTACAGACATTCTGTAAAGGCGAGTGCACTGCCATTTACGAACTCCTTATTCATATACTCGAAATGACATGGAATGTAGCAGAACAAGGCGCTACCTCGTTTCTTTGCCAACCAATATATTCTCACACGCTTGACTCTCTTTTTATGTATTGTCTCTCTCTACTTGACATGGCATCATAGTTTTAATTGTGTAGTCTCATTCTTTTCGAATAATGCAGTATTATATCAATTTTCTTTAAACTGTAGCTGTGATTGCGTCATTTTTCGATGCACATCTATATGAAATCGGCGTATAGCATAATTGAAATCGAATCTCTACCACGAAAGTGCAGTACAACTCCTCTATGCTTAGTTTAAATTTTCGTGGTTGCAAGTTTTCTACAGTTTCTCAAATCAATGCAATACTTGAAAGAATTTTTGGTAATAAATTGTAACGAAAGTTGAACACTTTGTGATCATCGTATGTGCTCTTCTCGGCCATTTTTTTATTTGAAAATTATTATTTTATCTGTGTATCTGTATTGTTTTGTATTTTGTGTCCACTCCAGTGCATTGCCCAACAAGTACAGTGGAATAAAAATAACAAACTAATTATTCATCTGCTTGAAAAGTCTTTACAATCTGTGCGTAGTTCTGAAATATTGACTGGGTTAACGATCTTGTAACCGTGTATCGAAACTAATTGTCGAATATATTGCAATGTGTTGTATGTGATTGAGACGTTGCTACCTTTTTTTACTTCAACCAACTAATTCATAGAGTTTAAGGACGAACCCAAGTACCCAATTGAGTAGAAAGTAGTTTCGACCCTAAAATCTTTAAGCTATCCGACTAAAGTTACTCAATGGAATATACCACAGTCCTCTCCATTGGTTTCTTTGACGAAATACGCCTAGATTATGAGATTAACATCGACTTCTATATTGGTAGTGCCGGATCAACTTTTATTTTGGTAGTTTTGGAATGATTCTTCGATTTTAGTTTGATTTTTCGTTCGCGTAACTGGTGAATGTGTAAGTACGACAAACAATCCGACTCTGGTGGGTTTATTTATGCTTAATCACAGGGAATATGAAAACGCAAAAGGCCGTTATCAAACGGACATTCGTCAAATTACCCGACCAAATAGCGCGGCGGTTCATTGCCTCGCCTTTGAGCACATTGGATTGCAGAAACGATACTGGTTGATGGCTAATCGGCTGTATTCTTGGGCAGGCAATCAGCCGGAACCTGGTGGATTTGTAGCGACATTCGCAGCTTGTGTAATATTTGTTGCTTATTATATTAAGTTTTGTTAAATTGTTTTAGTAAGCCATAATTGCATTTTGCACAGCTTGCGCCTGTTCTAAAAACCCGTTTGCCTCACTTCCTGTGCGTGTCAACGGGATATAATCCCCATGCCATACGTTTTGCAAGTTGATGTCTTGTGTATAAAGTTTTTGCATTAATTATTATCAAAAACGCATTCTGAAATGTAGACCTAAGCACTGCCTGCTTGAAGATGATATCTTAAAGCATGTATAATGAACCAGTTTAACTGTACGAATTGTATTGTATCAGCTTGCAATATATCAATAAAGAAGTTTTTCATGGAGTCGGATTGCCACCTATTTTAGTATTGGCTGAGGTCTGTTAGTTGGGGCAACCTCATGCCAGAATTAGTGCAAGCACAAGGCCCAAATTCAAGCCTGACTTAAGAGAAAATAAGGAAGACCCCTACAGATTAATTGGTTCTAGTAAAATAAGAGGTACTCCTCTATCATATTCAACAAACTGCAATAGCTTTAAGAACCCCAGGGTGCGGTAAAAAAACAAGGTAATATGACGATTGACCATTTCGTTTCCCATGTACGGGGATAAAACATGAATATCTCATTCCATTATATTTTGTCGTGACCATAGGGAAAGGTAATTAATCGCACGCCGTTAATCTTGTAGAAATGGATGGTTCAAAGTAGAAGTAATTTCAACTAAATAACATAGTACACTTAATATTTCGTACATACAAACATGGTGTTCAGTCTTTTCGGGTTGTTTACTTTAATTCTCTTTTAAGGTATAATACATTGTGCACCGTTTGACAACCACAAAATAACCGTGTGACAAACGCTAAGTATATTTTTTCTAAATAATTATAATTGTATTATCTACTAATTTTAACGAAAATAATGAACCGATAGAAATAAAATCTGATTAATCAAACCAAATCTCGGATTATGCATTTTATTTATTTTAATAACCAATTGTTACCGCTAGAATGATACCATTTTAGACATTTACAAAACGATAAAAAAAAGTTTGAAAAATAAATATACGACGAAACGGCTTGTCTTCAGCAGAAGTTGTTTCGCGGCTTACTGCAATTGCTGTAAAGGAAAATTGTTTTTATTAAAAAAAGGCAGTACTAATATAGGTTATGTATATTAGTCTAGTTTTAATATACATATCTCACTTTACGTTAAAATAAAATGCTGCACTTACTTGAAAGAAAAAACGAAGTTTTACTCTGCTTTCTTTTCCTCCAGTAAGTATCTACAGAACGCTAAAAAAAGAATAAACATATAGTTATATTTATCATAGATAGCCTTAAAATCACATACGGATACGGTATATTACACGAGATTTAAAATATGTGTAAGTCGAGGCCAGGGCACAACACATAATATACCAAGACATTTACTTAGCACTATTTTTAGTTTACAAATATTACATAGCTTATGTCACATAGTTTCAACTGAGAGTAAAATAGATTATAATCACATAGTTTCAACTGAGAGTAAAATAGAGTGGATTTATGCTTACTATCAATATTGATAGTTCCGCTCATATCTTCCTGGCCATCCATACAAGCGCTGATCTCTTGTGTCGTCATCTTTTCTCCTGGGAATAGATCAACTCACAGTTAGAATTATTGCAGCACATATGCATTGGAAGACGTAAATTCGGTCCAACCTACCAAGGGTTCGGAGAACATGTCTGATCTCCGCTCCCATCACTGTTCCGTTTCCTTCCTTGTCGAAAACTCTCACCCCTTCCAATATATCATCGAAGGTTCCCTCGATAAATTCGGTGATCAATTTGGTGTACACCGGAACGAATTCTTCGATATTTAATGTCTTGCTGTTCATGTCTAAAAATGTTCAATTTAGGTTGAAATAAAAGATGATTGCTTGAATGGAATAATGTTATTGGGTTTAACAGTGTTTCAGCATACAGGAGTACGTATGTACCTTCTTTGGATGGGTTTCCAAGTGCATTTTCTACATCCTCACATGTTGGATTGAGGCTGATAGCTCTGAAGAGATCACCGACTTGATCATATCCGAGAGTCATCTCAGTTGTACGGCAGAAGATTTCATAAGCTTCTTTGATTTCTGTCAATGTGTAAACCACTTGTAAAAAACTTAAAATTTCTCAAAATACATTAAAACAATGCATACGATATATGCTGTTTAGCTTACCTTCCATGCGCTCTTCGGTAATTTCTGCCTGTGAAACATAAATCGTTCATTAGCAGGAACTGAAAATAATATAAAGTAGCACTTAATTGTAGCTTACCATTGTTAACTTGATTATAAACACTAACTGAATGAATACTGTATTAAAAGTAGTTGAAGCTTGAACGACTGTATCGAATTGGCAAATGAGGAAGCTTTTATACCGAATTCAATGACGTCTGTAACCTAGAAAGTGACGTCCTCATCAACATGTTAGGTGTGAACAGCAGAACACATGTGACGATATACCCGTGAAGGTGACGACACAAAGTTAAACATATGTTAAAAACGGGGAGCGTTTCTAAAGCAAAGGTTAGTAAGGTCATTCGTTATACTAAACCATTATTGGATAGTCCTCCTTCTCCGCTATACATATAAGTGTAATCTATTGGTTGGTATTTGTCACAAAATTGTTATGACACAATCTTCAATGTTGCTATTTGCGTAGGCTTGTTTTCTACTGATAAAAATAGCGCAACATTAAAAACTTTATGTTTCCTTACATATCAAGGTTGTTACTATTATAGCTTGATGTAATCGTTGTAACCAAAGTGTATGTGACAATGACTTTGTACGGCAAACTATTACTTATTTGTGAAAATCGTTAAAGCCATTATTTGAGATTTAATGGATATAGGGAGCATAACATTTTTGGATACCTTTAATTAAAATTTGAACTTTTGGAAAGGCAAATATAAAATAATAATGCTGGTTTTATGTTGCATTATATTGTTACATACCTCTGATCGCCAGATGGCCCCATAGAGCTAAAAAATGATTGTTATAAAGATAGGATAGGACACGCATGTTTTAGTTCAGTTTAGTTGAGCTAGTTTAATTTATATTTATTTACGATAAGAAGTTTTTTTTATTTATTTAATTTTATTTATTTACGATGTGACACTCTTGCGCTGAAGTGAATAGAAACCAAATTCCCAAACCAATCGATTTAATTTTTCATGGCTTCGGGGAATTCCCCATTGGTTTAGTACATTAATTTCTGTTTTTACATATCTTGTTCATGTTATCTATGGTTGGCCATCGATGTCATAATTCAGTAAAATCAGCGCGCTGCTAATTTAAGTGCGCGCACCTAATTTAGCAGCGCGCTGGTAACCTTTCACCTGGCCAAGAGTGTCACAATTCGTCTCTTTACGCCATCATGCGGCAAAATTGTCAACGCGTTCACAAATTAAGTACGCGTTCATAAATTACCAGCGCGCACTTAACTTGCTGACAAAAACATCGACCGTCGTTGGCCATCAGTGTCACAATTCAATAAAATCAGCGCGCTGTTAACTTAGATGCGCGCACTCAATTTACCAGCGCGCTGGTAACCTTTCACCTGGCCAAGAGTGTCATAATTCATCTCTTCACGCCATCATGCGGCAAAATTGTCAACGCGTTCACAAATTGAGTACGCGCTCACAAATTACCAGCGCGCTTATAACCTTTCAACTTGCCACCAGTGTCATAATACTTTAGCTCCCTCCATCGCCAAACTGCTTTAAATACTGGGCGGGCTAAGTGGTTTCAGAACATAGGCTGAAATTCTAACCAAGTTTGCCACATTGGAGTAGATAGCTGGTAGCTTGGTAGAGGGGAAAGTTCCAATGTAATCACGTTTTTCTGTATATTGCAGTTGTATATGATTGAGCTGTGTGATATTAGTCGTTAGTGGTTAGATTAACTGAATTAGGATGTATAGGGGCCTATCCCAGTTATTTTGAGGCACATTTATGATGATACCAATATAGTAGATTAAAAAATCTTGTGAGTGCACTTCCATGCTTTCCAGACTGCATTGTGTAGAACCCATATCAACCAGCTTCCGGTTTCTTATTTTCTGGTATGCTCACCGTCTTGATTTTGTCTTACAATTAATTTGGTCTATTCAGCCCACTCATGCGTTATAGCCTACATGTTTCCTGTGGTACCTACTGGTTATGGTTAAAATGAGGAGGAAACTAAAAGGAGTGAAACTGCACACTTAAATCAAGATTATGACATTAGAGACTTAGAGTTAGTTTTAAACATGGGGTTGGAATTAGGGTTTGTTATGGAATTGAGATTAGTGTTTAGGGAGGGGTTTAACTTAGTTTTCTTAACTTTAATATGTAGTTCCCTTACTTCCCGCACTCCCTTATTTTAGTGTTGCCCTTAAAATGGCATTTACTCAACACACATGAGCATGATACTATTTGGCAAACTAGGCTCTAATAGAGACAAGCTGTCTGTGCTTGACCAACCTGTTAGACTTATAAATGGACATTTCTGAGTTTATATGTCGTGTCAGACTCTGAATAAACGCATACATCCGCTTGCTAGAATCGTGTGATACAGAGCATATAAGCACCAAAATATTCGTTCTAAACAGGTAGGCATATAGGCGATTTTATTCTTTAAACTATAAAAATCAATATCTATGTGTATACCAATGATTTGCTTTAAACAAATGGCAACCATTAATTTTTAAAGGTCTTTTTGAACATAACTTTTAGTGCCTTAAGAGCATTAAAGCTAGTAAAGAATTGAATTATAGCCATCGGTAACTGAAGAATGTACCGGTATTGGTAAAATTGAATTTTGTACAGTATAAACACAAATAGTTTAGTTGTTTATTGCTTTGTGCTGCTTTTCTCCTGCTTTGTGCTATATAACTGTTCTGGTTGAGGATAAGTTACCATCAAAATTTAAGTTTAGCCTGCTGTTTTTGCAGTTTGCAGTCCGTCCAAAGTGCTATAATCCGAAAATCTATGATTTCGTCAGACCTGAAAACCAGTTTATTAAGAAAGATCTCAGAAGTAATAGAATTGGCAAATGCAAGCACTAATTCCAATTCCACCGCTATAGGTAAGTGGTACACATACATATATACTGGAATATAATATGTTCGGTTAGCTCAAGTAACTCGGCCCATGGTCTGCAGGCAGCCGAAAGGATTGAAACCAGGTGCTGGCTAGTCACTTGAGTTTGTGACCTTAAGCACTTGGCGGCTGTCACCTGAACCTAGTGGATTAATGAGTTAAACTAAAACAGTAAAAAAATCTTAATCATTTTATATGCATCAAACTGCAATAACTCATAACCTTTAGCTCTGTAACCTGCCGGTGGTACAAGGTAATCTGACAATTGCTGGGATATCGCCTCCTGGGTTTTTATAGAAATGCAACTTAAATATCCTTTGTAGTATTTATGCTACAGTACTGTACATAGTTGCATTTAATATCACATAGAAGGTTTGGCCAGTTAAAAGTTTGTATTTGGTACGCTGGAACCTATACTTATTAGCTTAAGAATTATAAATGAGCTCCGTTATGATTTGTAATGCACATTTTGTT
>CH002210.1:40577-57967 GCA_000149265.1 Ciona savignyi | reverse complement strand
TAGTTGTTGTGATAGATCATCTTTGTTTCTTATGTAAGTATTTTAATCAGGGAGTCAAATCGGTTATTTTTACGGATTTAGTTTTGGTTCGGGTTTTTGCGGTTTAAATAATGAGGTTCGGGTTTTGTTCCGGTTCGGGACAGAACCCGAACCTCATTATTTTAACGCGCTTTGAACCGGTTTAGGAGTTTAGTTAAACGGATAGGACATGCAACGCAAATCCACTTTTAACTAAATCCACATACAAAATCAAAGTTATACTACCAGTATTTAATTATAATTTTGGAATTGGCAGTTAAATATAGGTTCAGGCTCGTTTTAGGTTCATGCGACCATCCATTAAGCGGTTTAACTCGTGTTCGGGTTTACCACAATTTACACTGAGCGGTTCGGGTTTAGTTCCGGCTCGACTTCCTGATTTAAATAGCATATGCGTTAAAAATTAAAAAAAATTGGATAACACAATTGTAAACTTGTTCCAAAAATGTAACTTTATATATATCTCGTAAGCTTTTTTAAAGAACTCACACTACATCAAATTATCAATATATTCGCTTTGGGTTAAAATAAATCGGCTTAGATATACATAGATCGACGATTTGTTGTAGTATAAGTATGTCTAAATGGAAATTAGTAGATGGTTGCTTAAAACACTTGTAAATTTGTTTCCAAAAAATTAACCCAATATGTCTTTCCGGCCGGTTGGTCTAGCGGTTAAGTGCGTCGCCTTTCAATCGAAAGGTTGCAGGTGCGAAACTGGTTGCTAGCTAGTCGGTTGTCTCATTGGGCAAGGCACTTTACGGACATTGCCTGAAACCCGCGGATTAATGAGTTCTACCAAATTAAAGGAACGTGTCTATCATATACAACACAATGCAATAGCTCCGGTAACCCGACGGTGGGCGCGAGGTGAGACTATTACCCGTGTAATAACCTCCTTGGTCTTCCCATTCATGGGGATAAACATGAATATCCTATCCAATACGAGGATTAAGGTGGTTTATGTTTTGTTTTTACCCGTCGTCGCCTATTTAATAACTCTCATGCGTTTTCCCAGCCATGGGAATAAAACATAAATATCCGATCCTCATCGCACGCAACACAATGCAATAGCGTCTGCAACTGGACCATGGTTTCCCCACCCGCCAAGATATAAATGACGCACCCATTCAAGTTTTATGTGCTACTGCACTGTAAAACGTTTTATTTTTTAAAAAGAGTGGTTGCATCCGATAGTTCATATTTTAATGTGTATTATAATATGCATAGAGACTGTTCTACGACGGAAAAACAACATCGCCAAACGTTAGCGTATGACGTGTATTTTACTGTACAATCCGATTTTTATTGTCCTTCTGTGACATGTTTACCAATACATACAGCACTTTCTCACCGGAATTACTCGATACCGTTATAAATGCCCTAAAGGAAGTTTTTGGCGCCACGTAAGTGTGCCCTAAATAACTGCTATAAAGTAAAAAAAAACAGAACTAACAAACCAGAACAGAAACTATGACTGCATAACGTGCTGTTTTGAGATGATGAATAAACCCTTTGCTGAAACAAAGAAAATAGTAAGAAGCAGCGTTTCTGTGGTTTTAAATACGAGTTTTAAAGCCAAGCTTGCTCACAGCGTGGCTCGCCGATATAGCATCAACCCAACTGCTACAAACCGACGTTTCAATATTTTCATTTTTTATTGAAAATTATTTGTTGCGTATAGCTTGCAATAGTTTCACTACACAATAAAAAGCATGAAATTAAATATCAAAAGGAGCTGTTCAGCCTAAAGTGTTATGGTTGTTCAACAAATTTTAAAACCAATTAAAACAATCCAATCCCAAACATATCCAAATCATTACTGAGTGGATCTAATTCAGTTTGCAATGCTGCTAATGCTGTGGATGATATTGGACATGGTGTGACAGGAACAGTGACATTGCTGATATCAGCCAATCCACTTTGAACAGATTAATTGCTTTCTAAAGACTCATTAGTTTCCAGGTCAAATATATCTCGTATAGCAGTAAGAGATGAATTGCATTTCGGTAAGAGCTCTGCAATAAAAATTTGAAGGGGAGTCTTGGATGATTCTGTGCGAAGTCCATGGTATTCCATTGATTTACAAAATTTTCTAGATCACGATTTAGTCGGGATAAAAATATATAATGAAGAATCCATAAATGAATTTCATTGCACACGTCCAGCACGTGAATGTGCTCAAAAAACCTGTAATTTCAAAAAATCGATTTTAATGCAAATAAGATCTGCACCTTATTGACAAACAAAATACTGGTGAAGGACGGATAAAGTAAACATTTACGGTAAGTTGACTTAAATAAGTTATTGTCGTCATCCATTAACTATGACTGTAATAAACACGTCTGGCTTGCTTTGGTCTTAAGTTTTCTCTGTGTGGTATCAGTGACTAAAAAATGCTCGTACCTCTCTATCCCACTTTTATTAGGTGACTAAAACTTTTGGTCTATATCGGGTAACAAATTGTAGCGATGAAACGAGTTAAAAAAGGATGAAAATGTGAAACGAGATGGAAACAAGGTGGCGAGTTGTAAACAAGATTTCTAAATTTAGGGCTCTATACAGGAAAATAAGAAACTGATCAATAAACCTGGTCTGTTTCTTACTGGTTTCTTAGCACTTCACCTGAAGATGTCATGATAGAGATTCACAACACCATTCCATTGGTCCAGCCAGAAGCGCTCAATACGCTGGTTATGGACACTTTTGCCTCTGATGCAACTACCTCTGCCAGAACCTCGATAGAGTTCCATAAATGAATTGATGTCACTGTTTTCGCCTCCATGATCAACACGAACACGGGATGGAACCCCATAACTTACAACTCCGGAAGTAAAACTATTCCATCATGTATTACTATCCTCCACCTAAAAGTTCAAAAAAATATTATAATATTTATATTTCACACAAATTTACTCTAACCTTTTATTTTAAACATGTAAAAAATGGACTAAGAATAGCTCAAATATGACTAAATTATATATTGTAAAATGGTCAGGATAATTATATTTTATGACCTTGAATAAGAAAACACAGCTCATTATCATGCCTACCACCGGGTTACCAATGCTTTTTACAGTGTTGTATGTTTGGATCAACAGATTAACCCACTGGGTTTAGACGATGTCCACTAAGTGCATTGCCCAAGTTATATGGAATAGAGGTGCCCAAGTTGAACAAAACAATCAACAAATTGCAGGGCAGAAGGTTTTATGATAGGCTTAGACAAGTTTAAGGGCCACAAGCGAGAGGACATGTTAAATCAATTGTCTCATGATGAAGTAGTAACTGAAAATCAATGTGAATATAGTTCAGACTTTACCGGATTAATTTATGGTTTCCATCCACATGCCACTAAGAATTTGGTCCCGCTACATAGTATTCCCTCCTTTTAATTGACTTGCACATGTAGCGTAGTGCAACTCCATCAGTATCAACCCTTTACATCGACTCTCGGACGCGACTTCTTTGTATGTTAATATTTTGGGACTTCAATTGTGCCTTCACAGCATTGGGCCCAATTAGCTGATTGCAGCGAGTCGTACTTTTTACAGTTTCATCCAATTGAGAATCTGTCAATTTGCTGAAATTCTCTGTGACTTTTATTCCAAATTCTCTGAATAAATGATTGAGGATAAATTTAATAAACAAATTATGTGCTACACATAGGCGCCGACTTTGCTAAAAAAACTGGGGGGGAGGTATTTTCCAAAATTGTTTTGGCTTAAACACATTTGGATTTTTATCATGATTATTAGTGACCATGCTGTGATAATGCCTTTTGCCTTTTAATTTTTTTTAAGATGCAGTTTCCAGATGCAGTTTCATTATTCTTGTATTTACCCGATTTTAAATATACCGGTAACACACTGTAAGAAGAGCTAAGGAATTTTAGTCCACGATTGCCTGTGTGATAACTCTACCACGTTTTCTGATTCACGGCGATAAAATATGAAAAGCCTATAACCGGTTTAGGGTTAAAGCAGGGCTCCCAATCAGCAAAAAGTTGTTGATTGAAAACCAACTCTTGGCTAGTTGGTTGTGTTTTTGGGCAAAACGCTTAATAAACGTTGCCTGAACCCAGTGGATTAATGCGATGAATAAAACTTTATACATCCTTTACTCTGTAACTTACCTTAATCTTCTTCAGTTGTTGACAGTGAAACATTAAATATATTGGCAACTTCTGTGCCCGAAAAACCAGCGAACTCAATTAAAAAAACTAGCTGTTCCCTAGTAATGTTGTATTTTGGTGGTACCACGCGCCCCAGCAACTGCCTTATACCCTGTAGAGAACGTAACATAAAACATTTTTGGCCATTGGTACAAACCAAAATTAAAATTTCTTTGACTGCATTGATTAGCTTGTCATTTTGTTTGTTGGGCTAAAGTACATGCAATTATGTTAAAGTAAGCATGTCATACTTACATGCTAAGCAAAGCTTCGTAATGCAATAAAAACACACTGCAATATACAGAAAAACGTGATTACATTGGAACTTGTGGGAATCCCACACGTTTATAATTTTTGGTTAGTCTTCCCTTAGACTAGCTGCTCTCTCATATCTTTACCTATATACCTACTTAAGCTATGTCCTGTGTACAGCGCTCTTCCTTGCTGCACCTTGCGTAAATACCTAATAAAATACCTCACCTATGCTACCCCTTGTTTTTCCCGGCTCAAAAACCGTCTAAACGCAGAGCGCTGCTACAAACTTTCCCCTCTACCAAGCTACCAGCTATTTATTCCAATGTGGCAAACTTGGTTAGAATTTCAGCCCATGTTCTGAAACCACTTAGCCCGCCCAGTAAAGCAGTTTGGCGATGGAGGGAGCTAGAGAATTATGACACTGATGGCAAGTTGAAAGGTTACCAGCGCGCTGGTAAATTGAGTGCGCGCATCTAAATTAACAGCGCGCTGATTTTACTGAATTGTGACACTGATGGCCAACGACGGTCGATGTTTTTGTCAGCAAGTTAAGTGCGCGCTGGTAATTTATGAACGCGTACTCAATTTGTGAACGCGTTGACAATTTTACCGCATGATGGCGTAAAGAGACGAATTGTGACACCTTTGGCGGGGTGAAAGGTTATGAGCGCGCTGCTAAATTGAGTGCGCGCTGCTAAATTAGGTGCGCGCACTTAAATTAGCAGCGCGCTGATTTTACTGAATTATGACATCGATGGCCAACCATAGTTATCTAACAATTCTTAAATTGTTAATCCGATATTTAAAAAAAAATACTATTTTGTTTTTTAACGTCCCAGGGGTATCCCCCTAGACTATATTTATCACCCACAATTTTTGTTTCTGCATATCTAGACCATGTTGTCTAACAAATGACAATGTTTCATTAAGATTCTATTATTCCTTCTGGTAGATATCAGGGCGACATGGCATGACGGTCAAGCATTTGGCGGAAAAAAAGAAGAATTAAAACTGACAATAACAATTATTATGATTCATTTTATTGTCTGTATAAAACAACAGCAAGGTAAAAAACAACATAATTCGATGAAAAATTGTAATGCGAATCAAAAAGATACCACGGACACCTACATTTAACCGTTTTTATGGGAAATACCTCAAAACTCAACCCCACTTAACCGTGATTAGTCTCTTTTAAAGTGCCATAATAGTTTGAAAAACGACAAAACGAGTTCAACCTCTTAGAGGTATTCCGTAATGTTTATATGAAAAAGTACCAAGCGAACTCGAAAAGTAAATAAATTCAAATAACGCAGTTTACATAGGAAAACCGAATATAACAAAAACGGAAGCATATATAATACTCTTCCATATACGTGCACGAAATTGTTGGACACTCTAAAGAAGTGTTTGACAGATGGAAGAATAAGATGGCTTTTTATCGGCGCAACATTTTAGTGGATATCTTCGGTCGGAAAAGTACAATTTACTTCAGATTTAAAAGTAGTGGCAGAAGTTTTAAAGGCATAAAAATAAACTTTAAAATAAAAAAAGCTTAGTTTACCTTATGAAATCCCCTGCAACGCAGAGCAATTTGTAATACATTATTACCACGTATTAAAAACAGTTGACAATTAAAGCCAACACTTCTACATAAAACTTCAAGACAAGCATGCTATCTCCTATAACAATTTTAACTGCTTTCTAATCAAATCCCCAAAACACAGCCCACCTCAAATATGCTAATTTCCCACACGCACGAACACACAAAGAATCCGCTGGGTTCAGGCAATGTCCGTTAAGTGCCTTGCCCAAGGACACAACCGACTAGCTAGCGGCCAGTTTTAAAACTGTAACCCTCCGGCTTAAAAGGCTACGCACTAAACCCCCAGACTAATCTGTTGATCAATATATTTATATAAAAGAAGTAAAACCTTTGATTTGTTTGTGACAAATGTAACGTAAGCATGAAAATACTTGTCTTGTCTCAGCCTTTAGCTGTTGCGGTCGTTTTGCTTATATGAAGCCTAATATGTGTATGTGTGTAAATAAATGTAACTACACTCCTTCTTCAAATACATAACTGGTCTTGTTTTACTGTAAATTTGAGAGCGAAAAAATGGTTAAAATAAGTTTAATATTGGTATCTGTTTATTTTTGTTTAATTTTTATAAACCAACAAGAATACTCATTCTATCACAAAAAAAATGGATAACAAGTTTGGTTTGGAATTTAGTTTTTATTTGCAGAAATTAACGATAAACAATGTGTATATGAAATACCAAGTGTGGGGGGACCAAATATATCTGCTTACAAAAACAACTGTGCAATAAAGTGTACAATAAAGATGCATTTAGCAAAAAGTGGTGTTTTACACGTGGTTGACACTCTCTAGTTATTTCAATAAACAACTGTAACCACAAGAATTGTACTATTTTAGACATTTTACAAAACAATAAAAAAGTTGAAAAAATAAATATACGACGAAGCGGCTTTTTTTTCTTCAGAATAAGTTGTTTCGCGGCTAACTGAAATTGCTATGAAAGAAGATTGTTTTATTAAAGAAGGCAATACTAATATAGTATATATATTTAAGTCTACCTTTGATATACATCTCACTTTATATAAGAATAAAATGCTGCACTTACTTAAAAGAAAAAACGAAGTTTTACTCTGCTTTCTTTTCCTCCAGTAAGTATCTACAGAACGCTAAAAAACAAATATATATACTTTAAATGATTATAGATAGACTCATTGCAGGCAAGGACAAGTCTTATATGTGTAAATGATCAGGTATTATTACACCTGGTCATTTCTACATAACAGTCTACTTTTTAGTTCACAAATATTACATAGCTTATGTTATAGAAGATCATATAGTTTTAACTGAGAGTAAAATAGAGTGGATTTATGCTTACTATCAATATTGATAGTTCCGCTCATATCTTCCTGGCCATCCATACAAGCGCTGATCTCTTGTGTCGTCATCTTTTCTCCTGGGAATAGGTCAACGCACAGTTAGCATTATTGCAGCACATATGCATTGGAAGACGTAAATTCGGTCCAACCTACCAAGGGTTCGGAGAACATGTCTGATCTCAGCTCCCATGACTGTCCCGTTTCCTTCCTTGTCGAAAACTCTTACCCCTTCCAATATATCATCGAAGGTTCCCTCGGTAAATTCGGTGATCAATTTGGTGTACACCGGGACGAATTCTTCCATATTCAATGTCTTGCTGTTCATGTCTACAAATGTTCAATTTAGGTTAAAATAAAAGATGATTGCTTGAATGGAAGAATGTTATTGGGTTTAACAGTGTTTATCGCGATGTTTCAGCATACAGGAGTACGTATGTACCTTCTTTGGATGGGTTTCCAAGTGCATTTTCGACATCCTCACATGTTGGATTGAGGCTGATAGCTCTGAAGAGATCACCGACTTGATCATATCCAAGAGTCATCTCAGTTGTACGGCAGAAGATTTCATAAGCTTCTTTGATTTCTGTCAATGTGTAAATTACTTGTAAATGAATGTTTCTCGAAATACATTAAAACAATGCATACGATATATGCTGTTTAGCTTACCTTCCATGCGCTCTTCGGTAATTTCTGCCTGTGAAACATAAATCGTTCATTAGCAGGAACTGAAAATAATATAAAGTAGCACTTATTTGTAGCTTACCATTGTTAACTTGATTCTAAAAACTAACTGAATGAATACTGTATTAAAAGTAGTTGAAGTTTGAAAGACTGTACCGAATTGGCAAATGAGGAAGCTTTTATACCGAATTCAATGACGTCTGTAACCTAGAAAGTGACGTCCTCATCAACATGTTAGGTGTGAACAGCAGAACACATGTGACGATATACCCGTGAAGATATTGCTTTAAGCACTGTGACATTCTTCGGGAAAATTAATAAAAAAAATGATTCATTGGAAATGCAAATAGTGTGAGAGAACTCTTGTTTTATGTAGCTTTAAATTGTTACATACCGCAGGTCGCCAGATGGCCCAAAGAGCCAAAAACGGTTATTATGATGATGGAACATATCTTAATGTAGTGACCAGCCTATTATAGGTTTTTAACTTAGTCCGTTAAAAAGGGAATATGTCACTCATGTTTTAGTTTGGCTTATTTACTTTTTATTTTTATTCTTTTACGATTGGACTATGTACCATTAGCGTAACTATAAAGAAACAACGCATAAATAACATGAAACACGAGACCGCAAAACCTAATTATAATATTATTAAAAATACATTTAATTAATATTGAACGGTTTTATGTGAGGCAAGGAAAGAAAATAATAATTAAACAAATACACAGAAAAAATACCAGTTATATGTGATGTGTGGTGGTGTTGTGCGTAAAGATATCAAAAAGCGAATATAGTTTAGTTTAGTATATTTTATAAGTTCGATATCGGTAATGTGCGGTAAAAAACAATTATTTAATATAAAATTAATCATGCGTATCGGTATCTGTATTAGGTTGTCTATCTTACTCCTACCGACCATTTGACCATATAGGATAGGCTATATGTAAAATATCAATACGGCATCTAATTTTTCTTTCATTGTATTTCTGATATCCTTTTATCCATTCTATCTAAAAATATCGAGTGAATACATAGAAAAACTTTGGACGGTACATATATAAGAGGTACTTAAAATTGGCATATACAGCTTGTATCGATTGTATGTTATAATAATCCTAAAAATGAGTTTTCATATGTAAAAGTTCGGTGGGATATCTTCCAATTTTTTTTTGGTTAAAAAAACACTCATTAGTCGTTAAAGTTATGCTACTGTGTGCGTTAAATTGTTACTTAAATGAATTCTAATATTACTTTAAATTGCAATTTGCGTCACATGTTCAGCAGCATACACGCTGAACACTCAAGTTCCGGTGCAAGTTTCTTCAATCTCATAAAACAGATGGACCGGGTCACTGTGCGTTGTAGGATAGAATAGATTATTCATGTTAATCCCCATTAATGGGAAAACTAAGGGGGTTGCCACATGGGTAGGGCAATTGTCAGATCACCTCGCGCCCACCGTTGGGTTTGTAGTGTGTTTGATGACTCACACGTTCTTTCAATTTGGTAGAACCCATTAATCCACTGGGTTAAGGCAATTTCCGTCAAGTGCCTTGACCAAGGAAACAACCAACTAGCTAACGACCAGTTTTGTACCTGTAACCTTTCAGTTGAAAGGCACTAATCCACCAGACTAACCGGTCGGGACAACGCGTTTTTAAACTGTTTAAACGTTTTTCTAACCAAAATTAAAGCTTACAGTTTTAAAATTGTAGGCCTACTTTATAGATGGCTTACAGACAATTAAATTGATCCATATTGTACCCTCTTAATTATGGTGTTTAAGGGTTGTATGCAGAAGCCTCGCTCAGGTTCTTCGTTCAGCTAACCTTTTTGCTTTAAGAGCTTTCTGCATACCAAATTTCTTGAGCCTGGATCAAGGCTCACCTTAATTCAGGGTCAGGCTTTAGCAGAGGTGTTTGCATACCAACCTTAGTAAGTGTTTTGCTAATTAACAATGATAGTGATTCCCCAAACGTTGGAAGCAGGATGTACTCGCATCGTCTTCGCGCCGGTGTTCTCGTTTAGCTGTTTAGTGTTGTGATAGTACAAAAGAGCTTTGTGAAATAAAGGTGTTGATTATGTACCTAGGTGTTTTAATGGGGATAAGTTGCCAATGTATGAAGGGGTACCAGTTTGAAATTGTTAAGAATTTTTTGGAGGGCTTTGAGTTTAGGTTACAGATAAAGACCTTAATTTTAAGTTTGAATCTAAGACTTACTGTGGTAAGATTTTAATCGATAGCCCATTTTGTTAGGTTAGTTTGTATTACAGATAGTCGTATAAGGCGTACAATTGGTTAAACTTTCTCTGAAATTGACTTCAGATTATATTGGTTATTTTGCAAAATGACGCAACGAGAAGAGAGCAGCGCGTTAAACGAGAGATTTCAAAGAAAAAGGAAAACGAAATTTCTTTTTAGCGCTTCACTCTACTTGTGATCAACAAACAGTACAGCTCTTTGTATATACGTGCTGTATGCTTGCGATGAGTTTTGTTTAAGTGGAAAGGCAGTTTTGGATATACTGCACTAGGTAGATGCAAAATGTTCTAATTAAACAGTCTGTTCGTACAGTAGTAATTTCAAGTTAGTTTCCGCACGAAGAAAATGGCAGCCATTTCGGTTTAAACCGCAACAGATTTTAGAATAGGCAATTTATCATTGTTAATTTATTGTGCGAATTTTACCCTCATATTAAGTATTTTTTATGTACTGACCGGACCAATGCTACAAGGTAATGAACTCGTTAGCCGAACATCAGCTTTAGTGTACTATTTTAGAAAACTTTAGTAATGTATCAAATTTTTAAACTATTTGATGTATTATGTATGCTTAACTTTAGCGAAAACTGGTATTCTATTCTTATTTTGCCATTCTATAGGGTTACAGGGCTTTTAATAATACCAATTTGACCAAATTCGATAAAACACCGCAAATACAAAATGGTAAGTTTCTTTCAAACATACGTGAAGACAAAATTCAGTGTTTTAATTGTGATTTATATTTCAGAGCAACTTTTCAGATGAGCAACTTTCAGGTAAATCCTAAAACAGTACATAATACTTTACCTAGATAATCTATATTTATTTACGTTGTTAACAACTGGATGTAATTTAAATTATATTACAAGCATTGACGGGAGAAAGATAGCACGAATCGTGTATTCTTCATTGATTTTGTGTTAAGTTTTAACTATTCTACGAATATGGTTCTTTGGTTTATGCGTTTTAATTGGGGAAATATGTTGGTTTGTCTGTTCCAACTCAAAACGGACAGCTGAGGCTGCTAATCACTATCTCTCAGTATGACGTCATGCCGGCGGAGTGCCGCCCCGAGTGAGTGTGCAGCCGCGTGCTCTCCTTATTTGGCGTCGTTGTCGATACGACGCGAAAAGCTATCGCGTCGCTGATTGGCCTATAGCCGTCAGCTGCGACGAGCTTTGAGCTTACCGCTGTTAGCTGCCGCCATTAAAGTTACGATTACTCAATGTAGATTAATTTTAACCCTTACAATTGATATACTATCCCATCACGATTCGACAGTCACAATTGTCTCGGAATGTGTAAGCCAACTATAAAACCAAATATACAAATGGAAGCACGGATGCTATTTGAACGTACCGGTTCATATGCATTGAGCTATTCAATGAATTGTTTTTCTTTACTTCACATCCTGTATTGCTGTTTACACTGCGTTGGCTTAAACGATAGTGTATAAATGTTATAAAATTGCACATACAAATAAAGTTACATCCTGTTGATAACTATATCTTATAGATTATGTGTTTAAAATGCAAAAATAAAGGTATCTACTGGTACCGGTATTAGTTATAGCCAATAAATATCGTTTGTAAATATTGAATGGTACATGTACTAGTATTATAATATTATGTCGTAGTGTAAAACCATTTTAAATGCATACCTGAGTACTGATCAGCTAGGTACCGGTATAAGTACTGTACTACTTATATCTTAGATTTCCCTATAACCGGTACCTGTATTTCTATTTTACCAAGTATACCGGTATTGAATTAATAACTTATTATAGAATTCAAAGAAGCCTTTGAGCTTTTTGATCGTGGCCAGGATAAAATAACATACAGCCAAGTTGGCAGTCTTATTCGAGCCCTTGGGGATGACCCTACAAATGCTGACATTACAAAAGTTTTAGGCAATCCCGCAAAAGAGGGTAACCCTCACAACATGTTCAGTGTATAGAATGCCTGCCACATCACAACTATGAGCATGATGTACTTTTAAATTTTACGAGCTACATATACTAAACATTATATTTTGCATTTCCTCCCTCACTTTTTTCCATTTCACTTCTCTTTCCAACCATGAATTCCCATTCTTTACCTCAATGTTCACTTCCACTTTTGCTTGCTTTCTCCACCTCACAGAATACAGAGATTGTTTTTCACTGTTTGACAAAACTGGCGAAGATAGAATCGCTTACTTCGAAGTAGGTGATTGCTTTAGAGCCTTTGGACAAAATCCAACAAACGCAGAAGTTTTAAAGGTTTTAAACAATCCCACCCCAGAAGGTATAAATATAAAATAAGCATAAAAATGCATTGATACAGTATGTATAAGGGAGTCTCTCACTTAGCCAATGTTAAATTAAACTACTGGTACTTCTTCAAGATATATAGATATTTGTATTTATAGAAGAATTAGTATGGGTTTCAACATTCAGAATTTACATTGAGACTTCCTTATACATAATCACTGTACATGTCTGGCAAGTTACAACTGGAAAACTGTTTGCACATATCTCACACATACATGGTATGCATGGTGTTATACATACTACATGTTGTAAAAACATCACTATGCATGTGAAGTTCAATGTGCATCTTATATACTACATTTTTTGTGACATTCGTATTGTTTAAAAAAAATGGTAAATTATGTTGTGTTATATATGTATGAAAACAGGTTTATACAAATTAGATGTTGATTTGAACACTGCCCCTGTGGTTGACGGGTTTAATGGGCTGCTGTGTGGTTTTATTTAATATTGTAAATCGTTGTTCTATATTTAGATTTGAACGCCAAGACTGTCACTTTTGAGGAGTTTCTTCCCATGCTTGCACAGATCAAGAGGCAAGCCGTACCCAGCAATATTGAGGACTTCATTGAAGGTCTCAGAGTTTTCGACAAGGAGAATAATGGAACTGTGATGGGTGCTGAGCTCAGACACGTCCTTGCATCTCTTGGTAGGTTGTTTCTTTCGGTTTCAGATCTCCTTAATAAACTATTAGTTATTAAACGTTCAATAAAAAAGACACTTGTGTCACACTTCCTTCAGCTCTCCGGACTGTTGGCTTTAATTGTTTACTTACCTGTGTGATAATTTGGCTTTGATCTTACTGCTGAACTCTTGTCCTAGATCTTCAGTATTGAGTAAATATTGTTTATGCTTGCAGGGGAGAAAATGAGTGAAGAGGAAATAGAGCAGCTTATGATTGGTCAGGAAGATACCAACGGCTGTGTCAATTATGAAGGTAGGCCTTGTTTGTAACATATTACATTCTGCGCATACTAACTTGTTTATTTATGTTGACTATGAGCAGCAGATGGTGTTATAACATTTGTGTGTTACTAAGTGGTAACAACAATATATAGTTGAGTCCAAAAGAATAACATTTATTTAATCAAACAAATAAATGTGAGTAACACTCCTAACACACAGAGCACCTGTATTTCGTTTAGTTTATATTATATCATATTTCAACCTAAACATTAAATATATATTTTATCCCAAAGCTACAATGGACATTTGGTTTCTGGTCTCCACATAACAAATGTTAACTTTTGTCCTAAATACCTTCACAAAACTTTTCTTAAGGATGTACTTTTCATATTCATGTGCCTAAAATGTACTCAACAAATCCACCAATTACCCACTTTATATATCGAGCTATTTCTTTAACACCTATTCACTCTACCTCTTTCAACACAGAATTCTCCAAATACCTTATCGAGGGCTAAGCTTTCTGTAAACTTCTGGTAATTTCTTTCACTCAGTTCCTGCTTACACAAAAAGTCATAATCACATTCACGTAGTCGAATATGTATGTTTGTAGTGGTGTTAAAAGTTGAAATTCTCACTTTCAAGGTGTATAACATTTCTGTGACCATTTCAATGTTGATCAACATAATTTCCTTTTTTATTTCCATTTTTTAAATACTGTCTGTTAGCAACATTAAACATGGATACTAAAATAAAGCCTGGAAGTATATTTTGCACTGTTGGTGCATTCAATACCATACCGCCCTACATGTTTCACCCCATCACTCATTTTCATGCATAGCTTTAGTGAAAATGATAGCCAGCGGATAAGAGGACCTGTTCTAGGTGACATGCATGTTTAGTGTATGAAAAATTGAAGTGATAAAAACCTTGTAATTTTCTTTTGACTAATTTTGTAATTTACTTTTGACTAAAGAAAAAAAAATGTTTTGCATATATCAAAAAGTTTTTTTTTGCATATATCAACATCTCCAATTTTTTTAACACTAAGTAATTTGCTGCATTTTACTAACCAGTGTAGATACAATGCATGATTTTAAATTGCTTGTACTTTGTAATGTTAACACTTATATATTCCATTCACCTCCAATTTTTTCCCAAATTTTATAGATTTTTAAATGGTTTTTCAAAAATTTTAATTAAAGTATAGAAATCCTGCAATTTTAATTTTACAATGGACAATTCTCATTTAGCAGTAAATTAGAGAATATAATTCCTGATATTGTAAACAATAGACTGTAACTTAAACCGAGTTTAACTTGAAGTACTGTAGACTGTAAATCTTAAACACGACTGACATTGCCTAAAGCAAGTTTAACTCGTAGTCATTATTGTATATAATTGCTCTTACTCTTAATTATAGCACTTACTTAACTTCTGTTTTTTCTTTACAGCTTTTATTAGTCTCATTCTCAGCGGCTAAGGACACTGATTGGATTATATTGCAAAACCTTCATCCCTATATCATTTAGAAGTAGTACTCACAGTTTCTATATGTAGAGTGTAAAGAGAATATTGTAATGATCATCCACCGATAGTATTACAGCTTTTTTCCGCATGAAAATGTAAATAAATTAGTATAACCAGATAATTAAACAGAAATGCATACAAACTTTTTATGTGTGTCTACAATAGCCTATACCTATTTTACAATGGAACTAAATACCAAAAGCAGAGTTGATTGCTTGCCAATTCTTTAATCTATTGAAATAATATTAATTGCACCAATTGTTGTGTATACCTGATTTTCAATTGTAATCCTCTTGTCAGCAAATAAACTTTATTACAAAATAATCGGATTTGACTTGCTTTCTGGTGCCAGTTTAATTTAAATCAATTCCGAATGACCGGTAACAAAAAGTTTGTCACAATTGATATTGCGAGCTCGACAAATTGGCGATCCAAGACAGTAATGTTTACTAAATACATAGTGTTAGTGATATATATATCAGCGGTTCCTTATGAATTTGAATTTTAGTAATAAAGTAGGTAAGCTCCTATATTTTAGTAGTCAAATATAAAGTTAAAAGGCTGACCACATGTCCATCTTACGTTTGTTGTAGATGGCGTATAACCAATTAAGACCTCTATGAACGGCAGGATGTGACGAGTGGTACCCTCCATGAGTCATTGTTTTTAAACTAGTGTTTTGCTGAGTAACAATGGTGGTGATTCCCCAATGTTTGTTTTGTTGAAAGCAGCATGTGCTAGGCTGCGCGCCGGTGTTCTCGTTTAGCTGTAAAGTTTTGTAATCGTGGAGCAGTGCTTTGTAAAATAAAGGTGTTGAATGTGCATCTGCTAGCTGTTTTGTTGGAAAAAAGTTGCCGATGTACGAAGGGGTATGGGCTCAAAATTTTTAAACAAAATTTTGTAGGGTTTTGAGTTTAGGTTGCAGATCCAAGCTTCAATTTTAAATTGTGAAAAAATCTAAGACTTCCTATGTCAGGATTTTGAGTGACAGTCGTTTTTGTGAGGTCAGTTTGCATTGGAGAGATAGGGAAAATAATTAGTTGAACGCCTCCTGTACCACTGTGGCAAAAAATGTCACAAACATACAAAGAAAAGTTTGTTCCGTTTTGATTAAGATTTTTGGACTTTTGAAGCTCGGACCAATCACCAGCCAATCGATTACAACGGCTTTTAGTCAAGGTTGTTTGATCGAAACCAGCCACTGGCTAGCCGTTTGTGTCATTGGAAAAGGCAATAAGTGAATTGACATGTTGTAGAAACGTAAACTAAAAAGTAGAAACGAATATACGTCATGTGGCCGAATGGTAAACGCGACTGATATATAGAATGTTATGAATACAAAAACTGTCTTCATGGTCCCCCGACTGTAGGGACAGATACAAGGTAATCTGACGATTACCCCGTTTCCAGTACACTATGATAAAAATGAATATCCTATCCAATTGTGAATATATACCTAGTGCATCCACGATTGACTAAAACCAAAATGTTACATTTCCAACCAAAAAATTATTCAGATATTTTTTTATACATTACCTTAATTAAAATTATGAGAGTTCTAAAAGAATTTCTATAAACTATAATAATGCATTCTGATTGCTACCTAAACCCCTAGTACTTGATCTATACTTATTTAACATAGGTTTACGTGGCCATTTTAGGCTGGTCTTCTCCCAAACCATTTTATTCTCCATCACAAGTGGAGTTAACGCTATAATTTTGAAGATGTGGCAATTTATGATAAAAGTGAAAACGGAACGGTACTACACACGAATGATTATCGCGATCGATTTATATACAGATTCCTATATATAAAAGTCGTCTTAGTGACGAGCCCATAAGTTCATAACTTGTCTCTAAAAAATAAAATATGATGAAATCGGGAACGGTCGTGTGGCCGACTGGTTCATTTATATAAAAAGGGAGAGAACTCCTTATAAAAACTTCTTAAGTGCGAACCTATCGAGGATTCTTCACTTGGTCTGGTAAAAAAACAACGGTAAGATCATCACCGATATAATATATCATGTAAAATTGACCATAAAATCGACTAACCAGAAGCAATAAAATGAATTAGCGATGTTATGATAACTTGGTGCAGTTCGGGTCGTTGGTGACTAGGCGATGGACTCTTTCCGCCGGCATAGCTCGGTGGACTAGTACGTCATTTTTTAAATAAGGGTACAGAATTGAAAATAGTCGTTATAGCTAGTCGGCTCTGTGTTAGACAGAGGAGTGTACATCTCCTGAACCCAGTTGACTATTGGGCTGTACTAAACTGGATGAACGTCTGTGACGTTTAACCGTTTGAAA
>CH002210.1:9639-40477 GCA_000149265.1 Ciona savignyi | reverse complement strand
GTAGGTGATTGCTTTAGAGCCTTTGGACAAAATCCAACAAACGCAGAAGTTTTAAAGGTTTTAAACAATCCCACCCCAGAAGGTATAAATATAAAATAAGCATAAAAATGCATTGATACAGTATGTATAAGGGAGTCTCTCACTTAGCCAAAGTTAAATTAAACTACTGGTACTTCTTCAAGATATATAGATATTTGTATTTATAGAAGAATTAGCATGGGTTTCAACATTCAGAATTTACATTGAGACTTCCTTATACATAATCACTGTACATGTTTGGCAAGTTACAACTGGGAAACTGTTTGCACATATCTCACACATACATGGTATGCATGGTGTTATACATACTACATGTTGTAAAAACATCACTATGCATGTGAAGTTCAATGTCCATCTGATATACTACATTTTTTGTGACATTCGTATTGTTTAAAAAAAATGGTAAATTATGTTGTGTTATATATGTATGAAAACAGGTTTATACAAATTAGATGTTGATTTGAACACTGCCCCTGTGGTTGACGGGTTTAATGGGCTGCTGTGTGGTTTTATTTAATATTGTAAATCGTTGTTCTATATTTAGATTTGAACGCCAAGACTGTCACTTTTGAGGAGTTCCTTCCCATGCTTGCACAGATCAAGAGGCAAGCCGTACCCAGCAATATTGAAGACTTCATTGAAGGCCTCAGAGTTTTCGACAAGGAGAATAATGGAACTGTGATGGGTGCTGAGCTCAGACACGTCCTTGCATCTCTTGGTAGGTTGTTTCTTTCGGTTTCAGATCTCCTTAATAAACTATTAGTTATTAAACGTTCAATAAAAAAGACACTTGTGTCACACTTCCTTCAGCTCTCCGCACTGTTGGCTTTAATTGTTTACTTACCTGTGTGATAATTTGGCTTTGATCTTACTGCTGAACTCTTGTCCTAGATCTTCAGTATTGAGTAAATATTGTTTATGCTTGCAGGGGAGAAAATGAGTGAAGAGGAAATAGAGCAGCTTATGATTGGTCAGGAAGATACCAACGGCTGTGTCAATTATGAAGGTAGGCCTTGTTTGTAACATATTACATTCTGCGCATACTAACTTGTTTATTTATGTTGACTATGAGCAGCAGATGGTGTTATAACATTTGTGTGTTACTAAGTGGTAACAACAATATATAGTTGAGTCCAAAAGAATAACATTTATTTAATCAAACAAATAAATGTGAGTAACACTCCTAACACACAGAGCACCTGTATTTCGTTTAGTTTATATTATATCATATTTCAACCTAAACATTAAATATATATTTTATCCCAAAGCTACAATGGACATTTGGTTTCTGGTCTCCACATAACAAATGTTAACTTTTGTCCTAAATACCTTCACAAAACTTTTCTTAAGGATGTACTTTTCATATTCATGTGCCTAAAATGTACTCAACAAATCCACCAATTACCCACTTTATATATCGAGCTATTTCTTTAACACCTATTCACTCTACCTCTTTCAACACAGAATTCTCCAAATACCTTATCGAGGGCTAAGCTTTCTGTAAACTTCTGGTAATTTCTTTCACTCAGTTCCTGCTTACACAAAAAGTCATAATCACATTCACGTAGTCGAATATGTATGTTTGTAGTGGTGTTAAAAGTTGAAATTCTCACTTTCAAGGTGTATAACATTTCTGTGACCATTTCAATGTTGATCAACATAATTTCCTTTTTTATTTCCATTTTTTAAATACTGTCTGTTAGCAACATTAAACATGGATACTAAAATAAAGCCTGGAAGTATATTTTGCACTGTTGGTGCATTCAATACCATACCGCCCTACATGTTTCACCCCATCACTCATTTTCATGCATAGCTTTAGTGAAAATGATAGCCAGCGGATAAGAGGACCTGTTCTAGGTGACATGCATGTTTAGTGTATGAAAAATTGAAGTGATAAAAACCTTGTAATTTTCTTTTGACTAATTTTGTAATTTACTTTTGACTAAAGAAAAAAAAAATGTTTTGCATATATCAAAAAGTTTTTTTTTGCATATATCAACATCTCCAATTTTTTTAACACTAAGTAATTTGCTGCATTTTACTAACCAGTGTAGATACAATGCATGATTTTAAATTGCTTGTACTTTGTAATGTTAACACTTATATATTCCATTCACCTCCAAATTTTTCCCAAATTTTATAGATTTTTAAATGGTTTTTCAAAAATTTTAATTAAAGTATAGAAATCCTGCAATTTTAATTTTACAATGGACAATTCTCATTTAGCAGTAAATTAGAGAATATAATTCCTGATATTGTAAACAATAGACTGTAACTTAAACCGAGTTTAACTTGAAGTACTGTAGACTGTAAATCTTAAACACGACTGACATTGCCTAAAGCAAGTTTAACTCGTAGTCATTATTGTATATAATTGCTCTTACTCTTAATTATAGCACTTACTTAACTTCTGTTTTTTCTTTACAGCTTTTATTAGTCTCATTCTCAGCGGCTAAGGACACTGATTGGATTATATTGCAAAACCTTCATCCCTATTCATTTAGAAGTAGTACTCACAGTTTCTATATGTAGAGTGTAAAGAGAATATTGTAATGATCATCCACCGATAGTATTACAGCTTTTTTCCGCATGAAAATGTAAATAAATTAGTATAACCAGATAATTAAACAGAAATGCATACAAACTTTTTATGTGTGTCTACAATAGCCTATACCTATTTTACAATGGAACTAAATACCAAAAGCAGAGTTGATTGCTTGCCAATTCTTTAATCTATTGAAATAATATTAATTGCACCAATTGTTGTGTATACCTGATTTTCAATTGTAATCCTCTTGTCAGCAAATAAACTTTATTACAAAATAATCGGATTTGACTTGCTTTCTGGTGCCAGTTTAATTTAAATCAATTCCGAATGACCGGTAACAAAAAGTTTGTCACAATTGATATTGCGAGCTCGACAAATTGGCGATCCAAGACAGTAATGTTTATTAAATACATAGTGTTAGTGATATATATATCAGCGGTTCCTTATGAATTTGAATTTTAGTAATAAAGTAGGTAAGCTCCTATATTTTAGTAGTCAAATATAAAGTTAAAAGGCTGACCACATGTCCATCTTACGTTTGTTGTACCACTGTGGCAAAAAATGTCACAAACATACAAAGAAAAGTTTGTTCCGTTTTGATTAAGATTTTTGGACTTTTGAAGCTCGGACCAATCACCAGCCAATCGATTACAACGGCTTTTAGTCAAGGTTGTTTGATCGAAACCAGCCACTGGCTAGCCGTTTGTGTCATTGGAAAAGGCAATAAGTGAATTGACATGTTGTAGAAACGTAAACTAAAAAGTAGAAACGAATATACGTCATGTGGCCGAATGGTAAACGCGACTGATATATAGAATGTTATGAATACAAAAACTGTCTTCATGGTCCCCCGACTGTAGGGACAGATACAAGGTAATCTGACGATTACCCCGTTTCCAGTACACTATGATAAAAATGAATATCCTATCCAATTGTGAATATATACCTAGTGCATCCACGATTGACTAAAACCAAAATGTTACATTTCCAACCAAAAAATTATTCAGATATTTTTTTATACATTACCTTAATTAAAATTATGAGAGTTCTAAAAGAATTTCTATAAACTATAATAATGCATTCTGATTGCTACCTAAACCCCTAGTACTTGATCTATACTTATTTAACATAGGTTTACGTGGCCATTTTAGGCTGGTCTTCTCCCAAACCATTTTATTCTCCATCACAAGTGGAGTTAACGCTATAATTTTGAAGATGTGGCAATTTATGATAAAAGTGAAAACGGAACGGTACTACACACGAAATGATTATCGCGATCGATTTATATACAGATTCCTATATATAAAAGTCGTCTTAGTGACGAGCCCATAAGTTCATAACTTGTCTCTAAAAAATAAAATATGATGAAATCGGGAACGGTCGTGTGGCCGACTGGTTCATTTATATAAAAAGGGAGAGAACTCCTTATAAAAACTTCTTAGTGGGGCGAACCTATCGAGGATTCTTCACTTGGTCTGGTAAAAAAACAACGGTAAGATCATCACCGATATAATATATCATGTAAAATTGACCATAAAATCGACTAACCAGAAGCAATAAAATGAATTAGCGATGTTATGATAACTTGGTGCAGTTCGGGTCGTTGGTGACTAGGCGATGGACTCTTTCCGCCGGCATAGCTCGGTGGACTAGTACGTCATTTTTTAAATAAGGGTACAGAATTGAAAATAGTCGTTATAGCTAGTCGGCTCTGTGTTAGACAGAGGAGTGTACATCTCCTGAACCCAGTTGACTATTGGGCTGTACTAAACTGGATGAACGTCTGTGACGTTTAACCGTTTGAAATTGCTCTCTTCCGTATTTGCGATAAGACGTTTTTATTGCCGATGAAACAAAATGGACATAAAAGCCCGTTCTTTACAAAGCCTTGTGGCTAAGGGAGGGTCACTATAGCGTATAATGGGCTCAACGACTCATTTAAATTAACAAAATAAATATACCATGTCCGCTAAGTGCCTTGCCCATGGACACAACCGCGCAAACCATTTTTGCTATCGCCTACAGATTTATTGTGAAGGTGTACCTATATTGGACGAAATACTATAAGGCCAAGCTAAATTATATAACTAAATATAAATTATTTTAATTCAATATTTGTTTTCAACTTTTATTGAATATTAACATAAGTCATTCCTCTGTGAAGGTATATAGATAGGTCCTGTAAAGGTTGTATATTGTTACATAGAAATGTTTTGTCGGCCTCCCTTGACTTACTGCGCAATCTCAGCGTTAAGAAAGACGCAGCCGCACACCCACAGCCGTGTCCAACATTAGCTCCAAAGATAAAGGCTACTTATCACTTGCCTGTAAATGGATCTTCGAGTCCTGTACGTCATTATTCCCCACGGATACAATCTATTTTTGAATGGCATGTGCTAATAGGCAGCTGCGTCTTTCCTTGTCCAGTTAAGCTATTCTGTTAAACATGTTAGTTTCATTCACAATGCTGTCTGGTGGTACAAGCGAACAATCGCTAAAGCAACATGTAAAAATAAACAATTATAATTACATTTTATACCAGCGCCAACATTGTTACCTAAAAGATAACGCATGTATTAAAGAATATTCAGAATTTCATCGTCGAATGATTGTAATAACAACTAATGCAATTTTCAATGGTACCGCAAGTCGGGTAGATGAGTCAAGGTGTAATCAAAGTATAGACACATACTAAGAACAAATGCCTAAAAACTCATTTTTCACGACGAGTGCTTACAATGCGCCACCTACTGACTGCTCTTCACGATTCTGAATGAGCATGTTGTATCACAGTCGTTTAATCAATTACTACGCTTCGACGAGAACGCCTGGTACAATGATCCACAAAACAAGTAAATTACAGTTCAATCTTTCATTCCTCAAACCATATTTTTATTCATCTAACTTATGGCGGTGAAAAAAATACCAAAGTCCATATTGACCTCATGACCCGACAGATTAGTCTAGTGGTTAACTGCGTCGACCTTCAACCAAAGGGTTTCAGATTCGAAACTGGTCGCTAACTAGTCAGTTGTGTCCTTGGGAAATGCACTTTACGGAAATTGCTTGAACCCAGCGGCTTGATGGGCTCTACTATATTGGTTTTCCCATTCACAGCGATAAACATGAATATCCTATCCTATGACCCGTAACTGATGGCCATCAAATGCTTTTTGAGGCTAAAGGAAATGAGTAATGCAAGCTGCACATATAGGTTACGATGCTACTCGAATGATTATTTCCTTGTACTTAATATCATTCGATTGTCTGCGTACTATTTAAAAGAAAGATATTACTATTTTTGACTACGTACAAATTCAGCAAAAAACCACACATTAAAACTTTTGGAACACTAGCACCACCGTGCGGATAAAAGTAATTTTGTTGCCTTCGATCTTACATGCAGCTGCCGGGTTTTAAAATACACCTAAGAAATTACTCAAAGCAAAATAATATAATAATTTTACATAAAATTCATTGTTAGAAAGAATTCTGCAAATCCAGATATTTCCTGCACTAAACTAATCGAATTATTGCTGAAATTGCTGAAACATATGCAGATAGCGATCTGAAGTACAAATAACTTGTCCAATCTTTCTCCAATACTGTTATAAAATATAAAAAATGTTTTTCCTTTCCTGGCACTTTTTTCTCTGTTAACTTTTATTGTGATTTATTTTATTCACATTACATCTGTGGAATACAAAAATCACCATCATCATCGTTTAAAGCTTGGTTCTGGTTATATTTACAATGGTTAACAACGTTACTGCAACGTAACAATGGTTTGCAGAACCAAAACTTCAAAAATAGAATATGCGATCAAAGTTTCACGCCAATCATCTACTTGTTTAAAAAGTCTACTGCTTCTTGTGTTTCAAAGAAAGAAAATTACAAGTCATTCAATATTAGTGAGTGCACATTTAGGTTAAGATTCATAGCTTGGATTATTATACCAAATGCAGAAATCAATAAGGGGCATATAAATTATTACAGCATTAAACAGTTTTGCTAAAAAATTACAATCTGTAAATCCACTTGACATAATAACAGTGGGGCTCACGAATTCACTTTTTGACACTCTTTGGAAGATCGTATGGAATAAGATGCAGACGAAGACTAATATATACACACCGCAAGGATATAAGGAACATAGTAATTACGCAATCACATTTACCAAGGAATATTAATATTCGTATCATGTAGGTTATGATTGGTAATACTGAACTAGCACAACACAATTTAATAAAGATAATAACTTATCCCTTGTTAAAATTGTAATAAGTTAGTTAAAGTAAGTCTTCAATTGAATAGACCATTTTATTGAACTCCCTGTCCCCAATTTTAAAACCATTACAGAAATTAGCAAACTGCATGCGTAATACTCATCTGTTACATAATTTGGAATAATAATAATAAAAATTCAAGTTGGACTCGCATAATCTTTTTAAAACTCCAAACCAACATAAAAGAAAATTAATTATATGTCCAACTGTATCACAAAATAAGATCAATTATGTTTCTGGGCAATTAACCAGATATCCAAGTGAAATTGTCCACGGAATATGGACACATTTAAGCACTTGATATTAAGTACTTGTAGCATCAACATAATTGCCAGGGAAAAGGCCAGTTCGGCCCTCCAGAACACCTTCATACCAGCCATCATCGTTTTTACGTATCACATAAACCACTTCATCCTCTTTCAAATTTAACTCATCTGGATTCTCAGCTGAGTAATCATAGATGACAACAACTGGGGAGAAGAGAATAAATTTTGTTACAGGATAATTAAGTTTTTGTGCAAAAAATATGGGAAAAACTGCTTGGTAACTTGTGGGGGCGGTTAGTGTAATTTCTTTCTTAACCAAAATGTAGCAGCACAGAACATAAAGCTGGAATTTTGACAAAACTTTTTAATTGAACTAAGATAAAAAGCGCCATAATCAAGTTTGCATAAGATTTTTTTTAATTCTAGTCCATGCTACGTACTAAAGAAAGCAATAAATTAAAAACCTTTTTCGAGGTAACTCTTTGGAGCCCAGTTTGGTTCTGTTAAATAATCTCCTGGAGAACTATCGTAGCTAGATGGTGTGTCTATAGGGGGTGGAGGGGGTAAATTGTCACCCCCTGCCATAGGTGGAGCAGCAGGGACACCCCCTAAAAAGTAAGGAGATCAGTTATTGCAGCAATGGCATGCTGGTTCTTTTAATTTTTTTCTTTAAGGACTAAGTTGAAGAAGTTAGATAGAATTTTCTAATATTATAAAATTTAAAAATGACCTAGTGTTTAAATTTGGCTGTTAAGTAATATTTTTTTGGAAACCGGTAAACTACAAACGCTATCCATTTATAAAACCATAAAAACAATACAAAACCTTTTTCTTGCTGCCAGTTTTTACATTTTACTTTTCAGTGAGTTTTGTGTAAATAGATACCACCAACTTCTTAACACTAAAATAAAATAACACCCAATGCAAATAATAAGCACCATAGGAATAGTGACAACACTGACATTCCAACATAACATAAAAAGATATAGAAAATATAGCAATACAAACAATTTTTTATACATAAAAAATATACATTGGCACACAGACATGCAAGATAGTAAACACCAAACAAGTATCTTCTTGGAGGTTTTACTTCTTTTAAAACGGATGTGTTGTGTAACGGTTGACCTAATTAACAGTAACTACTTAATCTGTGAGATGACTGTAGCACCAGTAAAAAGTTCCAAGAAAAAATCATTCAATTCAGAAATAACTTGCATGGCCCTGTGCTAGTAGATGATGACTGGTTTACATTTACCACTCGTAACTAGTAAGAACATTGCTAAACAATTGGATTATATTTTTTCTATAGAGATAGGTCAACTTTGTTTTATTAAGTCATACTCCACCTATTTTAGCTGGGAAGCCAGTGGTGGGTAAACTAGGGACTCTCCCTACTGTCCCCATGTAAGGGGCTCTAGAGCTTGTGAAATCATCGGCTGGAGGGGGTGGAAGGTCCATAACTGTGCGGGGTAAAACGGAATAATGCATGTTTGTTGCGGGTGATATCCAAAATGCAACCAGTCAATAACAACGAGCATCATGCAACATTCACAAGGTGATGCGAACAAATGAAGTTATAATACTTAATATTTTGCATATACCAAACCACATAATAGAATTTTTTTTAAATTAAAGTAGGTTGCAATTTAAATATTACATCTTTCCTGCAACAAACCGACAGAAAGAAGCAACAGTTTAATATCTGTTAAATATCGATAGAATAATAATGTAATTTCTGCAAAAACTAGGTGAAATAAAGGAATTATTTTTATTTAATCACATCTGGTACATATTTTGGAATTGTGGCACATTATTCTCAGTTGGACTCCATACATATTATTAACATAAATTTAAAAACCATTTAAAAAATAAAAGTTTATCAATTTACCCAATCACGGGTGTTATAACATAATATGGTTATTCTTCCGTTAAGAAAATCAGTTGTACAGAACACCTGTACCATGCAGAAGTTCGTTATAAAAATACCTGAAGTTGCAGCATAGGTTTCAGCTGAACCACCAATAACTGGAGCTCTGAAAATATTGGATTTCTAATTATGAGATACAATAGTAATTCTAATACAAACTACTTGTATTTTGATTATGATTGCAATGAGCAACTTTTTTGTTTTTATTGTTAAATCTGATTGTGGGGAATGATAATAAACTAAAAAAAAAACCGAAGATGTAAAATAGAAAATATTTGAATTCGAAAATAAGACTGACTTACATTACAATTACAAGCGAAGTTCACAGTAATCACACACTAAGACCTTAATGACCGTCTCATTAAATTCTAGACTGTAACACAATTATTTATTTATGGGAGTAGTCCTACAGGTGGAAATTATTTTGAAGCAGTTAGTTTAAAAAATAAATTTGTTTGTGTTTCAATTTATGACTGTTTGTCATAAATCTTTCATAATTAATTTCCGGAGCTAATTAACCTAATCTCATGTTTTGTGCAATGATCTCATAAACCTTTTCAATGGAAAATAAAACCTATGAGCCCTTACCTTCCATTATACCCGATGTTGGGTGTGCTATACCCACCACTTGTTTCTGGTGATGTAGTGGCTGATGGGGTTAGCATGGGTGGGGGTGGGGGAACTCCCTGGGGTGACATGGCACCAAGTGGGGGTGGTGGTGGCATTGATGAAATAACGGGAGGTGGGGGAGGTACAGAAGATGCTGCAGGTATAAGATATAACAGGATGTGTGGGATTGTAATATGCATTGAGAATTTATTCTGCATTGTTGACATTTGCAGCCTACCAGTCCTTAGTAAACAAGAATTGTTATTGTTTCGTTGAAAAATAATTTACACAGTAAAAACAGCAACAACAGTACAATAATATAAGAGGAAATCACATTTTAGTGATAAAATACAAACAGTTTCACACCATTACAAAAAGGAAACTAAAAATATCAGTGAACAGTAAAAAGATTTGGATGTGCGACATGGTTACCTGGAGGTGGGGGCATATTGCTGGTGATCGGAGTGCTGGGGACCTGTGGTGGAGGTGGAGGCATGCCCACTCCGTTACCTATAGTAGCCGTGCCAACGCGTTAACATTATATGCTATGTACCCAAACAAGTCTTGGTGTATAATAAAATAATCTAGATAAGCATTTTATCAACTGCTACAAACATGATAGTTGTTTAAGTGTTTGAATTCAAGGAAACTCTGGGGTAAAGAGAAATATCCAGGTTGATAAATCAGGTAGAACATAACAACCAATCAATCCATGGTCTTTTTGCAAAATTGTTTAGTGATTTAGTAAATGCATGAAAAAACAAGACCTTAACAAATGATAAGGTTTTATAATTGGTATTGGTTCCCAAGTCCAGTTATAATCATATGAGTTTAATCATATTTATATACACCTGGTATAATAGGATAAAATGAAAATCATAATAGGTTATTTATATTGGTATCATAATATGAAACTAGTATACTATTAACTATTATATAATGTAAAATAGGACCGTATGAAAATGCTGTTATTAAAACCTTTCTATGGTTAGTTTTAAATACGAAACCAAAACTCATGCAACAAAACAATACGTTGATAAAGAGCAAACATTTGATTCATGCAATATGATGTCATTATGCAAGTGACTGTGCAAATACAAACAGTCAGCAGCGTAAAGATGTACCAGCCAAATATCCGGTGCTTGAACTTCTACTGCCCGAGCCAGAGCTGCTGTTTGAGTGAGTCCGTGTACGGTACATGGATGGTAGTCGTCGTGCTGGCCGATGTCAGGATACAAGAGTTCATAGGTTATGACATGCAGATTACTATGTTAGGTGACATGCACTTTGATCACTTGTAAGTTAGATAAACTCTTTCTGAGATTAAGGTTAAATTAAAAAATCAACAGTTTTAAAATTAATTATTAACATTATCAACCAGTATGAAAAGGTAACTTATAAAATTGTTTCCCTGAGCACCATTATTAATTAATTCGATTTAGTATAAACCCATGCATACATTGCAAGAATATTAAAAATAAGCCAAGTTTAAGGTAATATGCATGTATTGTAATATATGATGTTGACTTACTTTGGCTGTACTCCTGGGGTACAGTGGGTGCTTTAACAGGCCTCAGAGTTCCATATCCGCTTGCATTGCTTTTTAAGCTATCCCTTTTAGAACCACTAAAACAAACGCAAATATAAAAAAGTACTAAAATTTCTCACACATGGCTAATGGGTTATTTCAAAATATTAATTTAATAAATTTTTTCTTTGGAGTTTTATAGGCGCATAGGTACTTTGCAATGTAATAGAAATTAATGTAAAAATCCGGCCCAATCAGGACCTTATTTTCCCACATCTGTCCGATTAGTTGCCCACCCCTGGACTACCATGTGAAACTTTCTTTTATTACAAATTATCAGATTAAAAAATGATAAAATAATAACCATATACTATAACAGAAATAAATTTACTACTTTGTAGGGGGACTGGTGTCATAACAATATTATTAAACTAGAAAATACAGCTTAGTTCATCTTAATACGCAATAGTGGAAATGCATTGCAAACAGGAAATTCTAAATAAAACGTGATATATACATCAGCGTCGTCATATGATAAAACAATGGCCACTGATTGAGCAAATGTTATATCGAAAACATGGGCAAAATATTTTTACTACACGAAACTACCATAGAAAGCTTACCCTTCAGACGGACTTGGTGCTTTCTTAGTGCTGACAGCTGAGGGTCGACGCATTGTACCAGTGTTTGGCTGAGATGACAGCTTAACTCCATGACCTACATCGTCCAACTCCGTGTAATCGATCGGCTTTCTTACATACTTTACAGCCCTGTGATGGAGTTTTTATTCGGTAGCATAATAACACAGGAACACCCACACAACTTTATAGAAAATAGTGTGTTATTGTAAAAATCCCAGGCACTAAATATTACTTTAGAATATGTTTGTGAAATCAACGTTACCTGTCTTGTGTAGTTGGTGCAACTATTTGATGCGAGCGGGTGATTACTTTGTTTGTTGTCAGTAATCCTATTTCTCTTCTTGCTACTTTTTCTTTGTGAATGTCCACAGTCTGTATTGTATAAAAATTAATTACTAGAGTTAGGTTCCAAAAGTAAGTATGGCATCCTTGAATGACAGCAGGGTAAAATGGTTAACCATAGTTCATTAGTTGTACTCCACTACAGGCTAGATAACTGTCAATCAAGAAAAATTTAAGATGCTTTAGTATTTTAATAGGACTGTTATATATTAACAATTTTTTGTAACAAGTAACAGGATTATATATTTTAACAAAATACCTGGGAGATATTATTTATGGCAGAATCCATATTGTTTAGTTGCGCTGCTTGAATATCCAGCATTTGTAACATGTTACTTGCAAGTGTGTTGATCTGGTATGCCACTGATGCCAGAGACTGGGTTGTATAATTTTTGGTTTCTTCTAATGCTGTTTTCTTGTTTGGGTCCTGGACAATTTATTTTATCATGAATTTAAACATAAAAGAGTATATCAGACAATACAATATATAAAAAATAATAATTTTTTTATTAAAATCATTATTTTTTTATTAAAATCATTAATATAATCTACACCAAAATGGATCACATACATCAATGTAACGCTGCTGGCAATACGATGCAACTTTTTTTAAGTTGTTATGGCTCTCTATTAATGCAGTTCTACCAGCTGGTATTTCTTGCTCTAACAACATTTGAAGTTCCGCCATATTCACTTTGCCTATGACAGACAGTAAACAGATTGCACAGTTTCAATCTAAAATATAATTTCATATCAATTAAGGCACACAGCTTAATAATGATCAAACATTGAAACATTACCAAATCCCCTACATATAAAACAGTTTACGAAAACACAATTTAAATAAAAAACTGATATAACAATCTTACTGAATAGTAAATATACAAGCTTTTGGAAAGACAATGAAAAATGATATACATATATATATGAATACATAAACACAATACTATTAAGGCATTTCTTTAATTGTAATATAAACTATAAAGTTGCAATGTTTAACCTGAATAAGTTTAAAAGTTATATAATAACACTGAAATGTACAGACTGTGCAGCTAGAATACTCGTATACGTATTATTGGCCAAAGATGAAGATACTAGTAATGAAACAACAAGCATAAAGTAGTTTAAATGCAAGAAAATTTAATTCCTATTTTGTGTAATTTCCAGAAGTTTTACTAATTCTGGGCGTTCACACATTACAGAATAAATTGAAGAAATATCAGTAATATCAATAGATGACAATTTTTCTTTGATTGCACTTTCAAGACTTGGGCTGTTATTATTAGGTAACAAAAGACAGTGTTTCTTTATATTATCAAAAGATATTTCCCAATTTTCAGTTACAGATGGCAATGAAATACTATAAAATCCAATCACATATTGTTTAAAAGTAATAAAGCTACACCTTTCAGTATCATATAAATAAAACAAGTGTTGTACAGATGGTGATAAACTAACGTTAAGTAATTCAGCAAAATTTTCTACAGATAAAACTCCTTTTTTCTTAGCCATACCAGCAAATTCAGAAAGTCTCGCTTTAACATCATTGTAGTTGACATTAAATCTTTCATGGATATCATGAAATCCAATTGTAGCTTTCTCACGAGGAAATGTGAATTTTGATGCATATCTCATTAGTTGCCAATCCTCTATACTGTGGTCGGAGCATGGCATATCTAAGTAATAGCAGAGGTATTTTTGGACGTTATTTGCATACATTACTGCATCTTCTTGTTCTTCGAGATCAGGTTTGTAAACAGGTAAAAACTCCACCTCGACTTGAATGGAAAATTGACAAAGAGTAAGCCACATCAGGGTAAAACCACCAGGTCCAATTTCTGTCCACGTAAAAGAATTCATACTGTTTAAATACCTGATTACAACAGGCTGAATTGGTACTCCTGGCAAAAATGCTCCTGCTTTAAACTGTATTAGGCTCTTGGCATTAGTACAAGTTCCCTCTGGAAATACAATTAGTTGAGGCCATGCACTTGGACTGCTCATTCTCCGTTTAAGAAGTTGAACGCTATTTCTGCGTGACTGGCGGTCATCTCGATTAACTAATATTGGCTGTATTGCTTTCAATAAAGTTCCAAGCAATGGAGTTTCAGAATTTTCCCATTTTGAAATTGCAGTGGGCATAGGAGAACTCACAAACCACAGTAATATATCCAAAATTGCAGAATGAGGCACAGCAAGCATTATTGGGGCTTCTGTTGAGCTAGCTCGTTTGCCTTTTACATTGATGTGGTAAATCCCCATCAAAAATAAATCTAATCTTCCGAGTAATCTAAACAATTGATACAGATTTCTTCTGACCCAACCAACACTGTGTTCTCTAAGCCCATGATCACCCAGAGTAACCAGTAAGGCAAGAGCCCATGTTAAAACCAGACCAACAGAAAACAATACCAACTTTATTGGAGCAAAAGTAATTGACATAAAAAATACTTGAACTTTTTGAGCCATAGTAAGCCGCAGCTCATGAACAAATGGATTATTATGTGAGGTATGGCCATCTCTTACTGCTGACATACCGGTACTTGACACTATCTTGTTTGTTCAGGTGTAGTTATTGATCTGGTACACAAAAGGACCCAACAGGACCGGTTACAAACTACCTAAAGTCACCTAAACCAGTTTCTAAAATAACAAATAAAAAGTAACATATTTATTAAAACAATTTAACTACGGTGACCTACTCGTTGTTTTTAACCTCAACTATACTGCACCTTTATATTTACTAAACAACAATAGGTACTGCATTTCGCTAGGTGGTGCAATTTGAATTTACCACATACCATGGTAGCTGAATGGTTAATGCGACCGATACATATACAGACTTTAGCAACGAGTCCATCCTGGTTTTGATCTAAGGCCGTAAAAAGAATAAAAAAGGAACGCGACCTGTACATACACCAACTCTATACAAAAATGGTTTTGGTGACGAGTCTATCAGGGGATCAAAACCTTGCCCGGTAAAAATAATTATTAAGAGTAATTAGAAAGAGTAACTAGAGAGTGCCAACCACGTGTTTAACCACCACTATTTGTAAAACACATGTTGTATGCCATATATTTATACTACAGGGTCCCTAACCACAATTTTGTATTTTATACACTGAGTACGTAGTTTGTTTCTGCAAGCATAAACGCATGGGTCCCATAGTTATCCAACCAAACTTCTTTTCCATGTGTAGTTAAAAAAAGAATATATAAATGTCCTAAATTTACGAACATTTCACCACATATGTTTTAAATTTAAACCTTTTTTTCAAGCGCTGCACTGAAATAAAACTAAATTCCCAAAACAGCCCGATTTAGTTTTTTTTATAGTTTCTGGGAATTCTCCTAGGTTTAGTGGATAAGTTTCTATTTTTACATATGTGGGTCATGTTATGTAACTATTCCTAATGTTTTAATCTGATTTGTCGACTTCTTGTTGGAGATGTCAGTGCGATATGGCATGCATATGTCACAATCAAAATTCAGGAACATATCTTCGTTTTTAAAGGAATTACCCCAAGTAAATGTTTTTTTACTTTTAATTGGCACAAAGTGTTCAATGGTCTTACATTTTACCAAATATGATCAAAATTAGAGCAGCCGCTATGCCCCAAAAAGCTAATTTATTACAAAAAAAACCTTTTGGTTTTTAACGTCTCAGGGGAATTCCCCTTGATTCATTACCCAAAATTTTGGCTTCTGCATATCTAGCCCATGTTCTCTTACAAATGTCAAATTTTTATTGCGATTCCATCACTCCTTTTGGTAGATGTCGGGGCGAATTGGCATGCTTGTCACAATCATGATTTGAGAACAAAATCCTATTTTTAGGGGATTTCCCTAGGTAATTTTTTAATTTCTTTTCAGTGTTAAATAAGTGACTAATGCATTTACATTCCACCAAATCTGATTCAAATTGTAACTTTGGTTCAAGCGCTATGCCCAAAAAAAGTCTATGTTTTTAGAAAAAAATAGCGTTTTGATTTTTAACGTTCCAGGGGAATTCCCCCCGTTTTGTCACCCATAATTTTGGTTTTTGCATATCTAGACCATGTTGTCTATAACATGTCAAATTTGCATTGCGATTCCCTTACTCTTTCTAGTAGATGTCGGGGCGACATGGCATGCTTGTCACAATCATGATTTAAGAACATATCCCATTTTTTTGGGTTTTTCCCTAGGTAATTTTATTATTTCTTCTAAGTTTTAAATTAGTGACTTAATGCACTTACATTCCACGAAATCTGATTCAAATTGTAACTTCCGTTCAAGCGCTATGCCCAAAAAAGGCTATGTTTTAAAAAAAAATAGCGTTTTGATTTTTAACGTTCCAGGGGAATTCCCCTGGATTTATCACCCAAAATTTTGGTTTCTACATATCCAAACCATGTTGTCTAAAAAATGTCCAATTATCATTGCGATTCCATTACTCCTTCTGGTAGATGTCGGGGCGCCATGGCATGCCTGTCACAATCATGATTTCAGTACAAAATCGAATTTTTTAGGGTATTTTCCTAGATAAATTTTGTATTTCTTCCAACTGTTAATTCAGTGAGTAATATACTTACTTTTCACGAAATATGATTTAAATTGGAGCAGCCGTTCAAGCGCAATGCCAGAAAAAGCTAATTTTTTTATAAAAAATACTGTTTTGGTTTTTAACCTCCCAGGGAAATTCCCCTTGATTTATTACCCAAATTTTGGTTTCTGCATATCTAGACCATGTTGTCTAACGAATGGCTAAGTTTTATTACGATTCCATTATTCCTTCTGGTAGATGTCGGGGCGACATGCCATGCCAGTCAAACCTTTGACGAAAAAAAAACGAAAAAAACGAAAAAAAACGGACAAAAACAATATGTGTCCCATTTTTTCCAAATGGGACCCATTCACCATTTCTAATAATCAGGCACACCAAACAAACCTATGTTTTAAATAATCAGTCCATTGTTATCTCCTAATATTCCAAAAAGTTTATATGTGTGTCATTATGGTACCACATTATTTCGCTTATTTTTTCGTTAAACGATCGACGGAGAGGCCTCGCAACCAAATTCGCCCAGAAGGATTTGTCGATTAGATAACATGGTTTAGAGATATAAAAACAAAAAAAATGGGTAATATACGGACTTTTATCGTTTAATTAGGAATTCTGCATCTTTTAAGCATTTAGCTTTTTCCTAGCATGGTGTTTGACAAGATGCTTCAATTTATTTCAGCTTTTGTGGAATGTTAACGCATCAAACAATATTTCAAAAATAAAGGAAAGTAGAAAATTACCCAGGAAATTAATCCCAAGTATATAATATATGTATATAACCAATATTGTTTCAAATATAATAAGTTAAAAATTATTCTAGGAAATACTCCAAAAATTAATATGTGTCCCAAAATCATGATTGTAACATGCAAGCAATTTTGACAGGAAAATCTTTAAAAGCAGGTATGAAACGAATAACTTTAGGAATTGTTGAGAAACTTTTGGAATCGAGAAACTTTAGGAACCTTTCGATTGAAAGGCGGCGCACTTAACCACTAGAGTGACTAGACTAACCGGCCGAACAATCTTGTGTGGCCGTCAACTAAGATGAGGTATAAAATGCCGTTAAAAATTTAAATACCAATTTAACTAATTATTGTTTTACTTGTAAAATGGAACTTAAAAAATTTAAACTAATTAAAGCGATAAAAACTAACATAATTCTGGAAGCCAACAATAAAAAGTCCTACTGTCGCTTGGAGATTAGTTTTCCCTAATGGTAACGTGGTAACGTTGTAGTTTGTATTAGCAAATTTGATGTTAAGAGTAAGCTTTAAGCTGAATATTTTTAATATAACCGTGATGTTTATAATTTCATTAAAATACTTTTTTCCATTATGGCCTGCATGCCCAAAGTCACTAACCGACACCAAGCATTCGAATCTGAACTCCTCACATAATGAAATAATGGTATAACTTTTATCCATGTAGGTTGCAGAAGTGGTCGTAAGATGACTTCTAGTTTATTTATTTTTTGCCCTAGTTTTTTTAAAAATGGCAAACGAATATAATCACGATAAGGGAACTGGAAAAGACGGCAACAGCGGACGCGTGCGCCACAAAAGGATAAGCTCTGTCGTTTTCCTGCATTGAAAAGATAAAATTGTTAGGAAGGTGCAAGAATAAAAAAGAATGATGTTTAAAAAATAAATGAACAATTTTACTGGTAATTCGTAGAGTCAAATTTTGTTTAAGTTATTACGGACTTTTTTGATACGATATTTGATACGGTTGAGATATTACTGTGCTCACTGATGCGTGCTAATATAAACAAGTGGAATCCGCTGCACAAAACAAAATTGCTACGTGTGCTCGTGGCGGCATAGTGAATTTTGTACTTGTCTAAACCTGTCTTCGCAGATTTTCGAGCGAAATTTTTAAGAACTTTAAGTCAGACGTCATCTTTAATGGCAGCCGATGTAATGCGAATGGATCCCACTGCAATTGATGCTGATGGCGAGACATCGGGAACTGAAACGCACTTCGCCGGTAAACGTGGCTCGGGATCCAGCGAAACGATGTCGGAAAGTGTCGATGTCGTTAGCGCAAAGAAAAATCATCACCACCGACGTAAACCGTCAAAGAAAAAGAGGAAATGGAAACCGTATTCTAAGATGACATGGGAGGTAGAAAATATTAAGGCAGTATTTAATTTTAAAGTGATATATTTTTTATCAAAACCCAAGTTGCTTAATTTGTATATTTTTAAATGATAGTATATTTTTAAAAGATAGTTAAAGAGTTATTTGGCGGGTAACCTAGATATCCTTCTTAAAATTAAAGAAATTGCTGTCGCATAAATACAAATTTTACATTTTAATTTAACTGCTCATGAAACTTGCTGAGACTTGTAACATCATCGACAATTTTATAGATGGCAATTAAACCTTGATGATTCAACAAATTATACAGGGTACCATTATTAAACTGATTAAACAACATTAGCACAAATTATACGTAGACAATCAACTTCAGATGTGGAATCATTTATATTAGCTTTATAGCCACGTAAATTGAAACAGGAACTTTAAATTTATTTTTTAGTAAATAAAATCCTATATTTTGACCATAATCAACAAGCCAGTTTAACATTTTAAGTTTATATAAGATATAAACTGGTTTAATAAATCGACCAGTTAGTTCAGCCGAAAGGTTGTAGGTTCGAAACTGGTCGCCAGGTAGTCAGTTGTGTCTTTGGGCAAGGCACATAATGGACATTTCCTGAACCAAGCGGATTAATTGGTTCTACTTAAATTAAAAAAACGTGTGTATCATACATAATACACTAAAATAGTTCCGGTAACCCGATGGCGGGCACAAGTAGTCTAATGATTGCCCTTTTGTTAAACCCTTTTGTTTTTTTCATTCATGGGTATAAACCTAATTATCCTATTCTATCTTTTAAGTATTTTGTTTAATGTACTACTTACAGCAAACAGAGTCAAAATTCATTTATACCTAATAGTATTAATTTGGTGTTTTAATGAAAGTTTGTGACACCTGTATGTCTGAATTCCATTCCCTTTAAAAATAAATTCCACCAGGAAAAACGTGAGGCAGAGGAGCGTGAACAGCTTCGTGCCGATCGTATCAGATGCGAAATGATCAAACGAGGTAAAACAATGAGTTTTGTAAGCATTATTTTGGTTTAAAGGCTAAAATAAGAACAATACTTACTAGTATCTTATCCCCTGGTGCGTGACAATGATACTGGTAGACATTAACATTATAATACTCAGATTTCCTACTAATATAAATTTAGAGTTTAATGTTCTATAAACTTGTTTTGAAATTTAAAACTTTCTGCTCACTATCTTTATGATGCCACAGGCAGGCCAGTTGCTCCATACAACACAACCCAGTTCATAATGGCCGAGCATGATACCTATGAAGGGGATTCCTTAGATCAAAAAGATCAAGGTTTGTATACATCTTTATTTTGTGAGCTTACAACTATTTTTTTTTATATGGTTACTATTTGTTTTAGAAGTTTATTTTCAAGTAAAATGAACAAATAAATTTATACCGTACCGTGATATACCTGTACTTGTATCTTATTTTTTGTCTGCAGTATCCAGGGTAGCGATTGGTCATTAAGTATTGCAGAACAAAAATTTAAGTCACTCTCTGTTGTGCTTAATTATACTGTCATAATCAAACATAAAATCATAAGTTTAAAGGCTAATACACTAGCACATAGTACCATTATGAATAGCATTTGACAGCATAAGGAGAAATTGTTCAATATATTTTTAGTTTGTGATATGCATGATGACAGAAATAAAGAAATTAACTCTATTTTAGTGTGAACTTTTAGTAGAACACAAGCTGAATTCGGTAATTAGTGCTTATGCTTAAGTTGCGGAATGCTGTTATCAAAATGTAGAAATTGCAATTATCTTTATTAAAAGTATTTGATAGTTTTTAAATCTTAAAAATGAGTAGCTTTTTAATAATGACTGGGAAACAGGTGGAAGTGTTTTCTCGACGTCTGGTGGCCATTCCGTGGTAAACCAAACCGAGTCCCCTGCCAACACTGATGATTTCTTGGAAACTGATTATACAGATTCACCACATATGGCACCAGAGTTCATTTCGCAGGTAACCATTTTTTTATAAATGCTTTACAATAGCCATGGTTCAGAAGATTCTTTCATTGTTGTACTTTTTTAAAATTTAGAAATTATATTTATTTCAAAAAATAGATTTTAATATTTTGCTTTTCCTAAGAAATTCATTTAAAATTATTTTTTTCTTTTCCCTTGTTTGTTTCTACAGGATTTTTCAGAGGCATATGAGAGGGTACAAGAAGAAAACTTATCTATAATGTCTCGTAATGATTTGGTACAAGAACATATTTCCTTGGAGAGAAATCTTAGTTATTTACAGGTTCATAGTCCTTACACTGTCTGTAGAACTTAAACCCAGTTGTCTGTCATGAATCAAGCCTCCAAAAATTTCTATTAATTTAAAAAATATTTGCATGGGAGTTAAAAGTTTTTGGATTGGCAGAATAGTTCAACAAGTCCAGTAGACCCAGTGACATTGGTATTCTGTAAAGCTCAAACTATAACCGTATTTTCTGAAACTTAATACTGTATACACAAATTTATGCATTTCTTACAGATTGTTTGCATCATATTGCAATATCCGATTTACATTAAATCTGCACACATCACTCAAAATACTAAGGTCATACAAAACAGGCCTGAGTTGTTTGATTATTTCTTACGTTTAGCTGCCTGAATAAAACAAATCTTTTGCACTCCAGGACAGACTGGCTGAAGAAAAGAGTGTTACCAATTCGTATTCTATAAAGATGCAAACGGTTCAAGAGCAGTTGGAGGAGCTACAGACTGAAAATAACCGGTAATGCAAGTTTTTACTATTATCCATCCATTTGGTTGTTGCACAGCATGTAGAGCTTAATTACTGCATCAATTATATTTCGTATTTTGTCCTGGTTGTGTTCAACTGTTTTAAAAATACGTTTGTTGTTTTATACTGTTTATTATTAATATTGAAGTCGAATAACTTTTTTTTTACACTAAGCAATATTCTAAGCAGAAAACACTATTTACGGAATATTTACTATTTATTTTAAGCGGTTAGGGAACAATACCTCAGATAGTTTTAATCAATATTACTCTGTTAAAAAAAACTTAGCTTTTGGATATATTTGCACAATAACTTGCACTGTCCTTTAGATATATGCTCTTTGTTTGTATGAATCTAGACATCATGTATGTAATGATACCCTTGTTCAGTTTAATGCAGGAAAACTATAAACTACGCTTCGGCAAAGATGCCCCGTCACACACCAGTGATTATGAGTATGAAGCTCCTGACCAATCAGATGAGGAGAGGTATTTATGTAATTTGGCACTTGGAATCTCTAACAGTTTTGAAAGTTATATGTTCAATTAACCCGAACATGTTTATAGTGTGTTCCAAAACAGTAGAATTTAGGTTGATATGTTTGTTGTTTATACACTATTAAGCTTTTCGTATTGTATAAGAAGCAGATCTTTTACATAAAGCCTAAAAGTCATTATTGATCTGTGTCCTGCACCCGAATCAATTTTGACAAGTGATCTAGCTAACTGTCTATTTGATTTAGTTTGCACTTGTTAGAAATTCGTAACACGTCAGGTCAATGTTGTATTACATTTTTAAAACTAAACAATTGTTGCTATCTGTGTTTGCCGGCATAGCACAATATGGTGAATATTTTACTGGATCTGAGTATGATTCAAGACTAATTGTAGCACAATATAAAATTTTTAGCATCAGATTTGCGAGCACATGTTGTCCATTAATAATTATTTTAAATTCTTTAAAACCGGCCATGATACTATTAGCGTATCCTTTCATTAGACTTACTTTAAACTCTATTAACTAATACAATCCATATCTGTGATACAGCAGATTGTTGACAACTGGTGCAGATGAACTGGCACAAAATGGAGCTATGGAGTACTCGGTGAAAGAAGTTGTGCAGAGCAGCGTTGAGTCGATGGTTGTTTCATCACAGTCGGTTCAGGGGATTTGTCCAGAGGACTATGAAGCGGATGTTGCTTCATCTGAGGAGCCAGGTTCGCTTCGTTTTACAATTACCTTTAAATCCTTGGATCTTACGATTAAAATATAATGGGATGTAACATAATATGAAATATTTTATCATCTTACTATAACAACTGTGACATGGGTCGATTACAAAATTACCTGCACCGATCCATTAGTTGTGTTTATTTATTTTCCGAAAAACTTTCAGCTTAAGCCAGTTGAAGAACTTTAAAATATTCCTGTCTTTATAGATGGAAAATATTGTTAGGTATATATTCACATTTTGATTTTGGGTGTTAATTAATTGTGCCAAAATTTTAGACAAACAAGAATATCGTAAAAAGCGTCGGAGCAATAAAGGACGACTCAGCGTGACACGAGCGACTTTGCAAAATGGCACAACAAGCGACGATGAGGATACCAATGTCCCAGGAAACGGACCGACAACTTTAGATGATTTTTCCAAAATTCGCACAAAAAATGGTGGCACAAACATAACAGCCGAGGTGAAGTGTGAAAAGCACACAAATGGAAACTTTGCCGAACCTGAACCGAACAAAGAATTTGATGGGATCAATATGGATGGTTGCTCAGGAGGGGAGAAATTTCCTGCCACTGCCAGTATGGAGTCTTTAACCTCGAGTGACTGTTGACAATCACCCAAGTACAAACTATTGACACTCCCCCCCCCCCTAAAAAAACTCTTATTGACTTGATCTGAACAACTTGTTCTAAAATGATTTTATTAAAGTGAAACCAGAGCTGTTTTACATGACACAATGACATACATAGTGCCCACTCATTTATTTGCCCTGTGTGTACCTTCTTATTTCACCATCCACAAACAAAAAATTGTAAATAGGCTACCTGTTCACAGGACAATTTCACTTGTTCAACAAAATCGCTTTCATTATAGTAAGCGTTTGTATTTTTCACAGGAACATGCTGTATATCAACACAATGCTACTGCGGCTGTACAAATTTTGGATTTAAGTTTCTTACTTCTTAAGTTTCACACTTTGTAAATATATTCATCACAGGCAATGTTTGGCGTACAGGGTTCCCTCTTTAGTACAAGAAGTTGATTTCTAACCAAAGAGTTGCTCATTATCAGTGCTACTATATATCATGCTGCTCAATTGCCTTGTTCAAAATACTAACGACAGTATGTTTGTACCTATTGTTGTTTTTAGCATTCCCAATGCACTGTGATGTGACTTTTTGATAGTGAATCTACTTGATATGTTCTTTGGGCGAATCCTGTGGCATCTTTTCTATATTGCTCCAAAATGACATTGGTAGCAAAATGATTAAGAGTAATTCGTTTTGGTTGAATGTGTTTTTTGTTATCAAAATGTCAGCTGGTCAATGATTAAGTGTGTCACTCATTGGTGCTGGCCAAACTGGTTCTGTGGCGAATAAATGTAAATAAAAGCAACATAAACAAGAATTCAAATTTACATGACAGTATTAGTAGTGTCCATACTGGTGACCAGTAACATGTATCTGAGGGGCCTCCTTACTCATCAAATTTTGTTGCAATTAGAATCGGGAATTAATATAAAATAAACTTCTTAAATAACCCATATTTACAATAGACCACTTTGACTGTAATGTTTCCTATGGGTTTTGAAAAACCCTTGGCATACTTATTCATACTTTTTATTATACCCATTAAATAATGTAACAACTAGAATCCCATTTAAAAAGCTTAAAAGGGCGTTTTAGCATCAAGGTCAACTAACTTTATAGGATAGAATATTCATGTTTATCCCCGTGAATGGGAAAACCAAGGGGGTTAACACGGACAATCGTCAGATCACCTTGCGCCCAAAGTCGGGTTACCGGAGCTATCAGTGTGTTGTATATGATAGATACGTTCCTTCAATTTAGTAGAACCCATTAATCCGCTGGGTTCAGGCAATGTCCGTAAAGTGCCTTGCCCAAAGACACAGCCGACCAGCTAGCGACCAGTTTCGCACCTGCAACCTTTCGATTAAAAGGCGTCGCACTTAACCGTTAGACCAACGAGCCGGAGGGTATGAACAAAACAGAGGTGTTTTTATGTCACATTTTTCCAGACAGTTAAGGTTGACAGGGCAATCAACTCAGTCATTGAAGGTTTCAATTTGTAAGTGTTAAACAAAGTGTTTGGTATGAAAATTTATTTATTTTGCCATTGTATGCTTATATAATTTTATGCAGGGATATGTAAGGTCTTTGGCATATTTAACAAATTATGATTCCTACTGAAATAAAGTAGCATGAGGCTACACAATAGTTTAAGTTTAGTAGTAATCATGTTTTGCCTTTTTATCTCTTATCACCAATATGTATTAGGTGAAGACTCGAAAAGACTATCAGAACAGTCAAAGCGTTTGACCCAGCTATGCAACAAATGTATGTAAGTCCTGTATTTCCTTTTAAAATACCAGTAACATAAAGTTGTGATTCGAACAGCGAATGTACAAACAATGAATGAAACTTGCCAGCACCAAACCCTCCAGTGGAAAGTCTACATTAATTACTACAACTGAGAATTTCAATTTAAATAAATCACAAGTAAAAACACAGCAGGAAAGGTATGCTCCTTCCTTTAAGCTTGCTGCAATTGGAATGCAGAATAAATAAAAAATCAACTCATTAAATTACCCACTTTCGCATGTGGCACAAATTTCAATAAAAGCACGAGTGGAACTCTTGGAAAAATAAAATTTAAAAGGCATATCTTAAAACACTCATCACTAGTGCCACTTTGAAACTTCACTCCCAGTTTCGTAGATTTCTTTCAATGAATGCTCCATAACGTGAGTTTGTAAAGTTTTCTCTCCAACTTCTTTGGAATCTGTGGCATCCACTGAGAAGCCACAAACTTTGCAAACATGCATTTTCTGGACCAGTTTTACCTTCATGTAGGTGCCAACACAGTTCTGGAACACTTCTGGCATGTTCATCTGCACATTTTATTCTTTTTAAAACACAGTTAAAATTAAAACATTTTAGACAAAATTAAACAACCCACATAAATATTATAATACCCAGTTTATCCATCCCTACTATAATTTTGAAATCACAGCTAGGAAAACCTTTCCTGACTTACAGGTTTGGTGATTGCTTGGTTCGATACACTTTCATCCGATTTTGACTTGCTGCAAAACCAAGTGAGAACGGGATTGTCACTGTTAAAGTCTTTCTTTGTGATGTCGTTAATGAAAAGAAGGCGATCGCCAGATGCTGCTTGCAGCTTGGTATTGACGAGTTCATGCTTTGTTTCTCTTGTTTTGTAACATGGAAGGTTTTCCGTTAGTCTGAAACAATTTCAAAATATTGGGATACATTCAACATATTATTATGAAATTTTAGACGAAAATGTTAGAAAGTAGATATAATATACAAAACGCAGTTCCTATAACAGTCTGCGCAACATTGCGGATGCTTAATATTCACTAAATGTAGTGCTGAGCATGTTTTAGATCAGTTTGTGGTTATTCGAAAAAGAGCATAAAAATTATGAATTCAATATTTTAGTATATCAAACACACCCACACTTTATTATTATCAACTACCTTGAATCAAACATGCTTGTGACTCGAGATTCACTCATGGAAGGCAAGTCATCCACACTAAAATCATGCAAATTAGTTGCAAACATTAAAATTGAAGAAAAAAGTGTGAAATATAAAGTAATTTCCATAAACTGATTGTACAACATCAGTATTATATGTTTATATGAATATATATTATATTACATTGTATCACTTCTATGTTATAAGTTACGCATGCAATCATGCTTTAAATTTTGAAGTATAGTAAAACATGGTTGAGTAGTTCATATTAAGATTGTTTCAATTTCTTGTTATTTATGTGTATATTACAATTTTTAATTAGTAATCAGAGCAACATGATTATTAACCTTATGAACCAAGTATAAGCCACTAAAGAAGATGGATGCAACAAAATGTTTGTGTAACAACGCTAATAGTAAAATAGTATCGGTGTTCAGCAGTAATTTAATTAACTAGCAAGCTCATTGTTTACATTGTTCTATTCTATTTAATTAAAATGTATCAATTGTGATTGTGATTTAAAAACCTTAACAATCCTGCACCTGGAACTAAGTGCTGGGTCAGATGAACACTTCGAGCCAAGCATTTTCGTTTTAGCTTTAAGATGGGCTGCTAGTAAACTCCCCGATTCCTTCAGCTTTGGAGCATGTGATGGAAGGTTGATCCCTCTGGACCGTTGCATGATCAGTTGCTTTTCACTGTCGCTTAGCAACGGAGAGATGCCTTTTGAAGGGGAGCGCATTCTGTCGATTGTTTTGTTCAGCAGAGAGCCATCTGGTGGTGATTCGGTGATGGTTTTATGTCCTTTTGGAGATATGGGAAGAGATTCATCACTGTCGTTTAATGTGTCAGCCTCATTTGAAAGTTTTCGATATTTTGTTGAATCACAGGTGGAGAAACCTGCTAATGGGAAGTGTCATTTTCGGCTGAAAATACTGACATTTACCAAGATTAAAAAATCGACCAGTTGCGCACTCATTACCAGTCCAATTGCTACAGAAGATTAAATCTTAAAAACACATTTTATTATTTCACCATGTCATGTAGGTTTGAGTATCTGCCAATTGACATTTCATGTTAAAGAATATGCACAGGATAATGAATAGTTTACGGCTAAACGTGTTGTTTAAATGCAACATCTTGATGCAATTCCTTCTATTCAACTTTTCTAAGTCCACTATTACAGATATTAGGTTGGACTAATTTAATTAGATTCAGTAAGAAAATTATAAAAAAAATTACGGGGTGCCAATTATTTCTTTATCAGAAGTAACTAACTAATAAAACCAGCTCAGGGTTACCATCATGACTCTGAATAAGTTCATCATCAGAAACGTATTCCCTCTTAATGATCCTGTTTAGATTGTTTGTTGTTTCTTCATTGTGTTTTGTTCCTTCATTCTTACCCTGAGGTTATAAGGAGTATTTTTTTTAGATTTAGATAAGAATACAAGGCACACATACACAGATATTTCACAGAAAAAAACAATGGATAAAAATGTTTAATAAAAAATCTTGCAAGTTGTGGAAAAAATTAATAAAAATGCTTTGCCTGTTCCATTTATTGCATCAAAAATAACTTAGTTACACTTGTTTATATGTAAATGGATATTGTGGTTGCTACAGTGGTAGGTTATACAAAATCTTAATTTGATTGTATTGCAGAATTAAATAAAATGGCATATACTTTAAATTTCTCCACACATGCCCCAACCTTTGGATTCTTTGTATCTATGGATGATTGGAGACTTTTCAAGGTTTCCATAGCAGCAGTTGCCCACTCTCCCGAGCCGTAGTATTCACTCACCGGGACCGATGGGAAGCCAACCCCCGTGAGCATTGCAGTGCGTATCAACCCTGAGTATGCCACCTGTGCAATGAAGTTGCATAACTACGTTGAACAAGACCAAAATCTCCAACCTTTGTTGACATGTTAAAGGATTAAAATTATCATCAAATATAAATTTTCCATTGTGTTTTAGTAGCTTTATGCTCTATGAATACAGCACTGCAATAAACTTACTGCTGCAGCATTGTTTAGCAAAGTTGGAGGTTGGTCGTCGGAATAATTGCTATTGTGATCACTGTCGTTTGATTGGTTGGAGGTCTCTTCCCAACCTGGAGGACAAATTCATTTAGGAGTTGAAGAAATGACTTTTCAACTACAACACTAATGTCTCAAATGACAACAACTAAATGTGGGGCAACTTAAGACCAAGTTGTTGAAGTTTTCCATAAAACACTTCTAGTATGAAAATATTAAATAAAAAAGGTGAATGCCTAAAGTATGTTCAGGTATATAAACCGAAACTAAGGTTTTAACAGACTCAATTAAGGTACAATTAAAACCTACACTGCCATTAAAAATAATAAATTGCCATCAAAAATAATCTGTTTAAGCAAGTTATTTATACATCTTATGATTTTCAATCTAAATTTACTTGGATAAATATCTAAATTTTCAATAAATGAGCAGAAAACAAAAGCGAGCTCACTTTTCGGTTGATTAAGCTTGGGATATTTCATCTCTGGTTCACAGGAACTTGATTCGTCTTTGTCCTTGCTGCCTCTCTTGTTAGGGTAATCTGTATTTGTGTGATTTGCTTATTCCATGTGTTGGAGGGTGAAAAACAATATTTAACTATTATTGTTTTATTTTCATGATTCTCTTAAGGTCTACATTTAAAAAAGGCATTTTGACACTGCACACTTACTATATCAAAAATTAGTAGGTTAATCACAGTAAAAGAAATTACTGCAATAACAACAAGGTGTTGCTAACAAGGGCTGCAAATGATACCTATGTAAAAATTGCCAAATAAAAAAGCGTCTGAGGTAGAATAATCACGATACTCAATTATCAGTATCGTAGATTCGTAGCTGAGTAGTATCGATAGTATTGTGATTATCGTTGCAGTCCTATTGCTAACTTAATAAAAAGGCTCTCAAGCTTGCCATGTTAAAAAATACAGACGTCTTTTTTATCAGATCTAATTCTATTTAGAACTTACCAGAATATTTCCTCCTTCCTTTCCGGTCTATTCTCACATCAACCATGGAGTCACCACTGCCTTTTGCTTCATTTCCTGAAGCTTTTGTGGCTCCTTGTTGGGCTGCATTGTAATTGTTAATACATTTACATTGTTTCAGGAAAAAATCAAAAAAAACTATTAATTGTTTTGGTGGAAAGTAAGAAGTTTAAATGATTTAATTTTCATGGATTAAATTAGAAAATCACAACTTGGTTATAAAACGAGTATACTTTTTTGGGGTGGTATTTTTAAATGTTATTACATTCTGCTTTAGTTTTAATAAAATAAATAAGATAATAACTTTTCCATAGCTCACCAGGTTTTCGGTTTAATTTTGAAATAAATTCAGCGTCATAGTCATTCTGCTGTTTCATTAGCTCAATCTTCTCAGCATAGGTGAATCCCCTAGCAGTGTAGGGTCTCCTCATAGAAGCCACGGAAAATGAGGCCCCACCAAGAGATGGACTCCAGGACTACAGGATAGAATAATTCTGATTTGTTTTCAAACAGCCATGATATTAAGTTACGCAGAATTTACATGTATTTGATGGGGCGTATATATAATAGATTGAAAATTCTTTCTTAAAATTCTTACCCCATTTAAAACACATGTAGCATTATTTTGCATGCCTATAGTAAATTACATGTTTTAAATTAATACTATTACAATTTAGACCAACTATACATCACAAAAAGCCAACCAATACTTCAATTTGCTAATACTAAACAGAAGTCGATAACAGCAATTGTACTAGTAATACGAACCTGCACCCTGGTAAGTGTTGATGTGTTAGTCTCCTTTGACGTGAGTGACATTAAATTGGAAAGCTGGGGAGAAGAGCCAACCAACGGGAGGGAAGAATTCGATTGAGGAGATGTGGTTATTGGGGAGGTTGGTGGGAAAGAGGAATTATTCTGTTGCAATGGACATTTGAGGATTATTATGTGTCTGAACATTTACTAGAAATGTAGGGGATACATGCAGCAGTGAAGCAAATTATTATAGAACAACTTAATGATACAAAACCAGTGAATAAACAGAGGTTCAACATTCAATACAAACCATGAAATATTCTCGGGCCAAGTTAGAAACAAGTTTGTGGGAAGAAATTAACTTGGTTTTAAAACACAGTATAGGATCCATGTAACTATCAATAAGTAACATACATCAATTAACAACTAACCTTCCCTTCGACGCAGTAGTTATCAAATCATCTACAACATTTCGAAGACCTAATCATATAACAAAGGTTAGTTTTTTACAAATTTTAATGTAAAAACAGATTTGCTCAGTAACATTTTTATATCCACGTACCATCAAAGGTTGCAACAGTTGATTCTACACTTTCCTCCTTCACTGGGCTCAATGAAGCTGAATAACATTACAAATGAAGATTATTTTTTTATGAAACAAATGATACAGATCACATAGTAAG
>CH002213.1:240915-280462 GCA_000149265.1 Ciona savignyi | reverse complement strand
ACTAAGGGAACCGCTGTCTAATTGTCGGTCGGACAACAGTGCCAAAAGCAACAAAAACCCCAAATCTACTTGATTTATTTAATGTTCAGTGCTGGTTAAAGCACGTACCAACATTATATTGAATAAGTAATCAAAGTATTAGTTAAAACCTCACTTTTTGTAATACAGGGAGATAAAACCGCAACGATCAAACCAGTGAAAATTGCAAAAACCAAAGAAGAGGTTAGTCATCTATATTAGTCATATAGCAAACAAACAGTGCTGGTCAAATTGAAACAACCCTGGTCAAAAAATGTTTGGGAATACTGTTGAAAGTATTTCTCGCTGTTTTATCTAATGGTTTCGTCTGAAAATAAATCTTGGGTTGTGAATTAAATTCTGCCCCACCGCAACCTGAACTGACAATATGCGCTTGCATCGCAGTTTGTATTAGGTCATGCAGTTGTAATTGTTAAAATTAACATTTCCATAGGGCTTTTTAAATAGGGTGACGTTAAGCTCCAGTTTTTAAATAAACCAGTTCTAGATATCCTGTTTTAATAATTTTCCTAAAGAAATAGCAGCAAATACTGATAAAGCGAATTGCTTCACAATTGTTACAATTTGGTAAACCGCCATTTAAATAAATATATTTATGCGCCACGAGTTGCGTATAATATCTTTAAATTTAATGAATAACTTCTGTTTTCTTGTTACATTTTGAAGGTCATGTTAAAATGTACACATGTGTGTAATTAGTGGGTAAGAGTCAAAACGTCAATCCGGACCAGCCAGATAACCGGGTAGTCCAAATATAAGCCGAATATCCAGAAACTATCCGGTTATTTAAATATGCAGTACGAGGCAGTAAACTCTGCGCTAATACCATATCACGCGTTCGCGGTGAGATCTGATTAATCGGCGCTTTTTAAGGCGAGCTTTATCTATTACCCCACTGGTTCTTGGTATTTTATTATTAGATATAAATAGGGATGCACAATATAGAATTTCGAATCTTTGAGATTCGAATCTCTAGGGATTCGAATCTTTACAAGCAATTTAATAAGAATAGTTAGGATTCGAAATTAAAAACGTAAAATATTGGCTGCGATCCAACGCGCAACAACACGCATGATGCCGATTATGCAGACGTCAGCGTATCGTTTCAGCAAGCGTGCGACAGTGGATAACAATGATAAGAAACTTTTGGTGAATCGTCATTGAAGTAAATTCGTAATCTCAACATTGTAAAATGGCTTCTTCATTCGTATGTAATACCCGTAATGCGTTTCTCCATACCGAAAGTGCATCTATCGTGCGAAAGCGTTCGAACATTTTCTAAAGCGGTAGCTCGAAAATACAACTTGCATCAAAGCACAACAACATTATCTTATCAGTTGTCCCATACACGTGCATCGTGGACAGACGCGCTTAAAACGAACGCACGCACAAAGAAAGTAGGTCACGTTCGCCAGGCTGTAATCACGTGGTTTATCGCACCTTTAAATATGACGCAATTATTCCAAAGGCGGAAGAGTTATTTACAGACTAAACACGTTGGTATTTGCAATATATATTTCACTTAAACAACTATGTTTTTAATAAACACAATGAATGATATCCTATGTGTTATTTAGTTAGGTGATTTTGCAGTGATTAATTTATTATACTTTTACCAATGTATAACTGTGTTAAATAGTAAATTAATGTTTAATTGTGCAAGGGCATTAATAGCTAGTCTTGATACCAAACTGGTAAAATAAATATTGTCTGGTGTTTGAAAGCATTTTTCTCAGCCATTCACTTCAACAACAACCTACTAGACTATTATCCTCCCTCATGGCAGATAGTGCTTAGAGATGTTACATACGATTAAAAAAATATGTAATGGTAAAATATTGTTGGACTACGTAAATTGCTCTTATCACAGTTTAAAAGAATATGGCTAATTCACTATAAATGAGAATTTAATGCACAGCATAGCAAATTTAAATACATGGTAAAACATTCTAGAATAGGATTCGAAATTCTAGATTCGAAATATATTATTCTAGAATATTCTAGAATACCTAACTATCCTATATTGTGCATCCCTAGATATAAATAGTCGTAACAAACTTCATTGCCAGGCGCCAATAAGCACAATTTCGTTCTCGTTTTGATCGTATATTTTGTGCGGAACTCCAGTTCTATTGTCAACTTACCCATTCACGTTTAGAATGATAAATTGTATTTTAATAAAAACTATTCACACGATTGTCTGATGTAACAAATCGTCTGTGAAACCATAAACCTAATTTTTTAAGGGTTTTCTTTAGTAAATAATAATAATAAACAAGATAGTACAAAGCAGGAACCGCCGTCTCTGAAAACTATTATTGCGCATGTTTTGCGAGTTAATTGTCACCACCGGTCAACATGACTGATGGAAGGTGTAAAGTGCCGGTCAAATGGCCGATATCCGACCGTTATCTTGCAGTCTGAGTTTATAATCCTTAACTGTATAAACAGTATTTAAAAAGTTCACCACAGCAGTCTTTTTAAAACCCTTTATTCTCTTTTAAGTGAATAACGAATAAAAATATTTTATAAAGTCACAATAATACATAAAAGAAATAAAAGTTTTGTTTTCTATCCCAAGTCCATTCTATTAACTAATGCAATCACAACGATTGAATCTCACAGAAGGTGAAAGTGAAGAAGAGCAAGAAAGCCAAGGAGGTGGTTGAGGAGCCGGTGAAAGTTGAAGAAGAATCAGAAGAGGAAGAATCTTCCGACGAAGAAGTTGCTGAAAAGGAAAACAAAGTTCAAGTAAGAAATTTTAAATGCGCCTTGTTTAAATTAGGATGCTTAAGGCACTAGTTTTTTGAAGAAAAATGTTTAGATATATTTCACTAGACCAAACTAAGTCAATTTAAAATGACAACATCACAAAATTTGAATTAATTTCCTCGTTTACTAGAAAAAGAATGGAAAGAAAGTTGTGAAAGAGGAATCGGAAGATGAAGATGAAGATTCTGATGAAGAAGATTTGGAGGAAGAGGAAGAAAAGGTAAAATATTAATACTGATAAATGATGGTTTTTGTACTTCCACAAGCTTTTATCTTCATGTGTATAAACATATGTCGATCAGTCTTTATTGCCAAATTTTGAAAGTTTTAATACAAAAATGACCGGATGTTTAAACTAGGTAACTAAGAAAGCAGCAAAGGAAGAAGACTCTGACGATGATGAAGATGATGATGAGGACGATGATGATGATAGTGAAGAAGAAGAAGAGACAGAGGTGTATTTACATAATCAGTGATTTATTTATTATGTGGTATGAATAAATTTATATCCATGTTGTATATCAAACATTTTTTTTGCTGCAACATTTACGAAATCAACACTAATCTATTCAGCTGGGCATAATAATAATTCATACCTCGCTTAGTTACAGTTGGACTTTAATTTTAGTTCCTATTGCATCGAACATGCTGTTAATATTCAACAATCCAACTAATGTTATGAATGATTAGGTAAAGGCAGCCTCTAAAGATGAATCCGACGATGAAGAAGATGAAGATGAAGATGATGATGATGATGATTCAGAAGATGAAGTGAGTAGTTTCTCTGTTTGCAGTGTGCGAACCGGGTTTATGTTTATACATATTGTTCTTAGTTGGAGAAGTGGCAGATCCATTGCCATATTATTGGTGTGGCATGTAATTTTCAGCGTGGAAATTATATGTATTAAATTAAACAGTGCCAAAACTGCAAAATGTGCTGCACAAAATGAAATAATTCCGGTAAATGTTGTTTTTGCAATGACTATTCTTCTGCTTCCTCTTCAGACGGATGCAAAAAAATCGAAAACTGAAAAAGACAGCGATGAAGACGATGATGATGAAAGTGGTGATGAGGATGATGAAGTAAGTCCCTGATTTTCTTCAGTTCTGTATACTTTTGGCTCATTACATTGTTTCGTACTAATGTTTCACTTTAGTGTTAAACATAATACTCTTTTCTGTATTTTTTCTTAGATATTCTACAATTGCATCTGTATAATACTAAACTCTAAAAACATATGATTAGTGCATACACAACTTCATTGAAAAATATATCTGCAAATCACTTTAATTACCATTCGTACGTATGTTAATGATTTTGTTTATATATCATTCAGGATGAAAGTGCACAAAAGGCTTCAAAGAGAAAAGCACCAGCTGCCACTGAAGAAGCCAAAAAAGCTAAAGTCGATTCATCTGGTATGCTAATTTATCTTTTGTGCAATGCATTAAAATTAAATTTATAAAAAATAACAATTTATTTGACAATGTTTACCTGAATGGATTTGTTTCTTAATACTGAAATGGTCTTTGTGACACAAAATTAAACTTTATCGTCTCCTGCAGAAATAGTTACAATGATGTTTACTGAGCTACCAGAGGGATTGAGTGATACAGTATTTAACAAGTTCCTAAAAAGCAAAGGAATTCAATGTGTTGCCTGTCGTGCAAACTATGGGAGACAGTAAGTTCACTTGTAGTGCTGTTTGCGAATTGTTGGTTGAACAAATGGATTTACAGAAAAGCGTTTGTCGACATCAAAAAAGATGACCAGGGTATTGCACTTGGTCTCCACCAAGTTGAATGGAAGGGACACGAGATCAGCGTAACTGAAGCGGTGTCTAAAAGAGAAGAAAGAAAAAGTGGTAAGCTATATTTGGGCGGGGTGTTTTACTAATGGTTATGAACTAAATTTAATTTAGCTTTACCTTAAAAAATTGTATTAGATTTATGTCAAACAAATGGAAATGAGTATTTTGGTTAGATTTTTTATTTGAATTAAGGTCCCTTTATTGGCATCGTTAAATCAGTGAAATCTAAATTGTATAAACATAACTAAACACATGGTCCATCTATATGGTATTTATCTCAAATCATTACCATGACTAAGATTTCAGAGGACTGTTATATTCCTTTAACGTTTTGTTTTTTTAAAACAGGTGATTTTGGCGGCAATCGAAATGACAAGGATGAGCGAACATTGTTCATCAAGAATCTTCCGTACAGTGCACATGAGGACTCGATTGGTGAACTATTCGAAGGCGTGAAAGAAGTTCGTATTTTAAAGGATCGAGAGAGCGGAAGATCTAAAGGGTAAATTTAACACCGATAGGAGAAATGTTATTGTTTAAAACATAAAAGGATAATATCTCCCAAAAAGTAAAACAAACCTTTTAGATCATCACTGTTATTTTGTAGAATGGCTTTTATCGAGTTTAACTCAACCGGTGAAAAGGAGACTGCGTTTGGATTGAAAGACGAACTCGAGTTGGATGGGAGGTCATTGTATCTGGACACAGTGAACGGAGGAGGAGGTGGCAGAGGAGGCGGAAGAGGGGGAGGGAGAGGTCGTGGAGGACGAGACTTCGGCAGAGGTGGAGGTGGAGGATTCGGGAGAGGAGGTGGTCGGGGCAGAGGACCATGTAAGTTTCATCTGGGCACGTTTCGGTCACGTGGTTTAAATGTATATATAGGAGAGCTTTTGGGCAGGTTTGCCTTTGGGTCTGCATGTATGGAAGGGGGTTTTCACTTTTATTCAAGATGTTTTTATTTTCGGACAGATGTCTATGGATTAGGTGTTAAATATATTGTAGTGTTTTAAAATCTTTAAGAATGTACTGTTTTTTAAACTGGTAACAAACATACAAGTTCAAATAAACTAGTCTCCATTTACAATACTCTGGTTAAGTACGTTTGCTGGTTTTTCATCACTTTTTCATACAAACACCCGTTCTATACGTTGACGAAACTGTAATTTTTCTGCAGCTACTCCGAGCAAAACGCTATTTGTGAAGGGGATCACAGAAGGAATGACCAAAGATTCTCTTTTTGAAACCTTCTCAAATGCACAAGACATACGAATACCGCAAGATCGGGAGAATGGTGGAAATAAACCGTGAGTTGGGAGACGAGTCTGAGACCAGTTTGTGTTCTTTGTTTTGTTTCTTCAGTCAGTTATTAAAAAACTGCCATTTCTACAAACTGATCCGATAGTGGAAAAATGCAACAAAAAATATGTATTTTACAAACAGATTTCATTTCGGTGTGTTATGTATGGTTTGTACGGAAATAGTATTTTGGGCCTTTTATCGCCGCTTATTTTAAGACGTTTGGAAAGTATTTTTGATTCTTTACATTGTTAAATAAAGGTTTGTTTAGGTTCGCATACGTGGAGTTCGATTCTGAGAGCTCGGCCACTTCGGTGTACAAGAACGCGAAAGGTGGAATGCATGTTGATGGGGCCAAGTTGTTTGTGGACTACGCTGCTGAACGTAGCAACGATGGTGGGCGAGGAGGCGGACGTGGCGGTAAGAAGTGTTTGAATATATTATAACTAACTGAGGCGGGTTCGGTACTTCAGCCGAGGGGGCTTATAGACTTTAAGAAATGTTAGAGAAATAGAATTAGATGTAAATTTTAAGCGAATAGAACGATTTGGGAAAAGGATAATAACAGTTTATTAATCTGTGATTGCCAGGACGCGGCGGAGGCTTCAGAGGTCGAGGTGGCCGAGGAGGCTTCGGGGGAACCCCGAGAGGTGGCGCTGCTAAACACAAGGGATCCATACAAGCGTTCGAAGGCAAAAGAACCAAATTCAACGATTCCGACTGATCATTTACCACCGTGACGTCCCTAACAATCACCATGGGCGTCCACTCACACAGTTTATTGCCGACGTGAACAATTTAATGGTTCCCTCTGGTCAAGGTTTTGTTTCGTGTAGAAGTTGGCAGCATAAGCGCGACTTGAGATCGTGATTTCAAGTAATCACGTCTTTACTTTTTGAAGTTTCTTAGCATTTGGGTGGAATCGTCGTTTTTGTTTTTCTTTTTTTTGCCACCCGCTTCGTAAAACTCACTGCCACCGTTGGCTGTGTTATTTTGATTTAAAAGTAAACATAATTTTAAGTGGTTTTTAAAAGTACACCATTTTGCTGTTCGATATTTTAAACTTGACGGCGTAAAAACTGAAATGTCGTTAACCGTTTGCAGCCGCAAGTTGGCGCAACTGATCAATAAATTAATTTGAACCAAGTGTTTTAAATGTAGTGGAAAGGTGGTCTGGCCGAAATAATGGAGTGATCGATTTGTTGGAGTAACAGCAGAGCTAGCGACGACCTATTGAGAGTAAAAACCTGGTTTGGTTACGAAAATTTGATTCATTGAAAGCGATAAATTCATTGTAGGTTTTTTTTTTAATTTGGCTTCGACCAGAGTTTCTTTGATCGCGGAGATGTTGGTTTCAGTGTTGGGATGTAAATAATACATAGACAACAATGCAATATATACGCACTGCTTAAAAAAGTAGTATACATCTATCTTATTAATTTATTAACTATTTTTGAACAGGGAAATTATGAAATCATTTCTCCTAAACACCGACTTGCTTTCGATATATTACACCAAACGTTAATAAGCTAATGAGGCTTGCAACCGCGAATATGGCAAACCAAATTCAGACAAAGGCACTCGTGAATAATCCTTTTATCTGCCTCCGATGTCGCTGCGTCGACTTGTTGACATTGCTTTCTCCATCGAAATCTCAAACGTCGCTGAATCTCACGCCTGTCATCCCTAAGCCGTTGTGGGCGTCGCCGATCCGATATTAACGCTGGCGTTTGCCCTGAAGGCACCGAGGCAGCGCGTGTGCACCCGCTTTTGTCGATATTATTTACCGTTCGCCAACCGCAGACGAGATCGGAACGCATGGGAACGCCGTATTCGCCACTTTCCCACACTCGAGCTTGTTTACATAGGTCAGAGGTGCGCGTGCGGTGAGGACGCCTGAACTCAATCTTCGACTGAGCGCCGCAGTTCCGGCAAGTAACCATGACGTCAAGGTCGAGTTGTCTTATCACCACCAGGTGTGTTGCGACTATTATTTTAATGAAAGAACAACAATAACAATATGCATACTGGCTCTATACTATTCCAGACAATTCTACACATCAGTGCTAAATATAAATACCTACATTCAAAATAACCCATAAACATTTAATGTTTTTAAGTTTTACCTTTACACTTTTATTTAACTGTAAGCAATGTTGCTTAAATATTTTCGACTTATCCTGCGTATTTACTATGAACGACTTTAAATAAAGATTATAATGAAAGTTAAACGAGTTTAAAAAATATTTGCTTGGCGAAATAATTATATAAGCACGTCTAAAACACACACGACACCCCTTTGGATACGGTTCAAAGTATCATCGCATGAATAGCGATATAGCGATTCACGGAGAGGCGCGAAGCGTGGGAAAAGCACACAACTATGATCGTTAGCATTCTACCCTTTCGTTTAATCCCGGTTCCTGTCATTCGTGGTAATATTTACGTTCGAACGTCTGCACCGGTTCCGCTCGGTTGAACGACAAAGCAGGGGGGACTTGGATGGATTCGGTGCTGGTTGGATCCTTCCGAAGCGGGATTTGCTTTGTTATGTATTTTTAGCCCCTTTCCTCTGCTGTATGAGAAATGTTCCGCAACGGAATTGCCACCGAGTGACGTGCAAGTAATGTTCTCACACAAAAACAAGTTCATTCATTTTGTTGCTCTAATTCCAGCGTTGGGAATGGGTTACAACTCACTTATTTATTTCATATATATATATATATATATATATATATATATAGGTATTTTTAAATGCTTGAGTACATACTTCGTTTTACAGCACCTGTCGACCCGGCGAAGTTAGTAGTTAGTTACATATTAAAATCTTACTTTGTAGAAATTGGGGTAACTACGTTTACGCAGGTGATTTTTTTAAAACGGAAGCAAATTGATTCCACGCAAACAAATTTATAAATTTTATGAGAGGTCGCACCATACCTCTAAGTGAGCTGTGTGCCATGTTAATTGTTCCCGCCATATATTAAAATATATGTTTTTTTCCATTACCCAAACTGATTTAACGAAGCCTCAAGTTGACCACATCAATTTGCGACTTCTCGGGGAATTCACTGTTGGGTTTCTCGTAATAACAAGTCCGTCATACGGTACGTCATAGTTTAACAAGCGACCTTTATATTATCTTTGTAGAGCTTTGGTGCCGTGGGAAAAGCACACAAGTTGAGAAGGCTGCGGCATCGCCCCCATAAAACAACTTTGTTCGAGAGCATCTTGACTTACCGTGCCGCACGCGACTCGCCTTGTGCCAAATGAGAATATTGCGCAACGCCCTCGCCGAATTCCCGGCTTATTACAGACAGCAGTTTTTACCTATTTTATATAAAGCAACGTGTGGTCTTCGTTTTTTGATTCGCGGTAGTATTTTAAAAGGAATTTGCGTTAATATAATATAAATAAAAAGGATTTCTCTCGCTCTGAAAAAAATGATTTTGATCGGGTTGCCCTGATTAGTCCAGACAGTTCACAATTTCTTACTAATTTGGGGAAATAAAATCTTGTTATGCACCATTTTTTTTATAATATACATGTTGGGAGCCCAATATATATTTGGTCGTGACAAAGCTGTTCGACACTGCTTCGCTCTTTCAGATTCTCTGCAGGAAGTCAAGTGATTGCATGCGCGAATGGCCGCTCGTGTGTGGCGCGTGTCCTCTCGTCTCTGACCGGTGCCGGAGAGAAGTGCGCGCGCGACGCGGGGTTGCCACGCGCAGTGTCCCCGTTGTCTGCGCAGGAACCGATGCGCTTCAGGAAAAAGAGCCAGGTGTCGAAGATCGATCCTTCAAATACACCTGGCTCTCCTGAAAGCCAGTGGCAAAGGCAGAAAGGTATCGGAATTCGGTCATAGGATAATATACGCCATAAAAACGCTCAAATATATAGAGGTATAAACAAAACCGGATAGTAAGAAGTCGGAATCAACCACATGACTTGGCTTTAATAGCTAACCGAGGTTGTTCTGCCATTTTAACTAAAATAGTTGAACCTTGTCAGTGTTGAGTGTACAATAGTTTCAGGTTTATAGGAAGACATTTTATGGTGAAAAGGTAGGATTTTTTGAAAGCGATTTATATTCATTTAATTAGAAAATATCCGAGAAAGAAAACAAAGGTTTTATTAAAAAGTCATATCAGAGAGTTTAATTAAAATTGTCATCTTATTAGAATTTTATATAGATTCCTTGTGGGTTGTTATAATTTTGTGGTTTTATTGTGGGCACATGAATATTTCGCCACCTGTATTTCGCTACATGTGATTACGTCATGCAGTTGGAAAGTATGTCTTCAAGTGATGAGACACAAGCTGGCGAAGTGGAGAGCACAACGGGAGGAACTTATGCGGAACGTCGGAAGGTATCTTTCATTGGAATTTAATCGTCATTTTCAAAATATGCCAGACGGGCGCAAGCTGGTTCTAATTTACACAAGTGCAATAAAGCTGGATTCTTAGGATGGATCCATGTACAAACTTTTTTGATAGCGGTCATATGTTTGTTTTATTATGGTGACCCTACATTTACGCGTCAGCTTAAAAAAAAAGAAATATATATTTACCCATGTGGAATCTTGTATGTCAATTTACAGCTTTATGAATACAAATTGTCAATCTTTTTGACCCTTTTTTTGTAGTCATCAAAACCGATAATGGAAAAAAGAAGGCGAGCTCGAATCAACAGCAGTCTTAATGAATTAAAATCTATTCTGCTTGAAGCACTAAAAAAAGATGTAAGGACTTCGTTGTTTTTTTCTAACTTTTTGAATGCATCGATGAGTCTGTCGATAGAAGTATGAACAGTGCAGCCATTTTGTTACTATATGGGAGTTAATGGCACTGACGTGCTCTTGCCTGTTTTTTCGTTATATATTGGATCTGCGTAAATCGAATACACCATATAACGAATCCCGCTATTATTAAAAACAATTACGAGATATCAAACCCTAACAATGTACAACATTTTGCAAGATTATGTTTTTTATTAGGATAGCATGAAAAAGCAATTTGTTCGGGCAGAACGGTCGCCGTTCAGTCTGACAAAATTACAAGATTAGACCAGTGATAGGCAGAAATGACCGCTGGGTAATTTTGCCCCTATCATCATCTATTGTCAAGACATATTTGTGCTTGCTTGTTCGCATTGGTACATTTTAAGCGTTTATTTACACAGTACGGCTGCGAATACAAACGCGAGAGCATTCGGCGTTTAGGTAGGCGACCAACAAACCGGAAAGTTCCAATTTAATTATGTTTATTTATCTAGTGCGGATTGCTAACATAACAACAACTCATGCAGAGTACCCGACACTCAAAGTTAGAGAAAGCTGACATACTTGAAATGACGGTCAAATACCTGAAAAACGTTGAGCGACAGCAGCGGCTATCAGGTAGGAAAATAAATACTGGTGTCGAATCAAGTTTGTCTCACTTAGTTTTTCGACGCTTATAAAATATGATATTTTATAAGGCGTACATTTTACGAGTATAAAATCACAAGTTTCAGGTGAAATACGACACGATGAAAATAACATATTTTTTCACAAATGTTAACATCGACATACGCAACATGTTTTTTATAGGTAACCCAAAATGGTCCACAGATATTATATCTGCTTAGAATATTCCCTATGCAGCTATTGCAGTTTCTATGTATATTTCATTGGCAATGAAATATAAAATAGCAGCACAATAATAATGAAACAGCACACATAAATATTTCATTGGAAAGAAAATGCAACTTATTTTAGCTATTATGGGAGAAGATATTGTATGGATGGACTGTGATCGAATGGAGTTTTTTCTTCGATAGCCGGCCGTGGACAATTTTAAGACCGCTAATGGACGTGTCCTCACAGAAAATCGAATTTCGGCTTCGACATATAGCTCTCCCAAAGCTGAGATCATCGTAACCTGAACCGAGCCGGGTCTTACGTCCAATACCGAGTACCAGCACGTCCATTAGTAGACGCCGATAAAGTGGGATGATTGATTTGGTCGCGAAAGGTCGTCTCTCTTCTGGAATCGACCATGCTCGATTTGTCATGAAATTTATCTTGTCGATATCATGTTCTCTTCAAGTATATGAAACGAAGCCGGGGGAATTGCGCACTTCTAATAATCCGCGAGATAACGGACCGGTGCTTTATTCACTTAATACTTACCCTCTTCCTCATACCAAACAAGATTATTGTTCTCAGTACATCTACTTTATTGACATTTTTTAAATTTGTTTTCATTACCAAAAGAAAAACAATTTAAAGTTCTCTTTCATTGTAATGTTTAGTTTACAAACCACAATTTTGTACAGGATTAAACTACCTGAAGAGAAATATTAATGCACATTAAACATGTTAAGCGCGGGAATACTCAACATTTAAAAGAAACATAAAGAAAAATACCATACATATAATTTCACGATGAACATAGAAGACGTAAGATCTACATATTCATCTTCAACCTCTTCCTTCCAATCCTCAAAAAACGCAATTCCAGTATTCAACATAATAAACGCTTTATGTATATATATATTTTTTATATTTATATAGAAAAACTTATAATTATACACAATACACTGCAATAGCTCAGGTTACACGACGGTGGGTGCGAGGTAACCTACGATTGTTTTTTGTGATATCTCCACCTCATTTTCCTATTTAAACATTCATATCTGATACTCGCCGATTTGGTAACTCAGTGAACTATCAGTTCATGCTTTGCAGGAACAAAACTGTAATAATCGGATTGAAACTTTCGGGAAAGACAAATAACATGGTTTATAAATCCATGAGTTTAGAACAACAATAATAAACTTTTTAAATCTATATGGTCAACAAGTTTAAAATGGTACCTTATAGAGCCCTTCCGTTTCAGGATACAGAAACTAAGTAAAAACGACAAGTCTGAAAAATACCAAATTTGGTTTGGTTACCTGTTTGCATAATCATAACTAACAGTCAACATATGTTTTACAAATAGTGGTGGTTGACACGTGGTAGGTACTCTACCTTTGCTAACATTTCATTTTAATCCTTTAATAGTTTTGTTTGTTTTTCAGTGCCATTAAGTATCGACCCATCTGTTGTGGACAAATACAAAGCTGGCTTTAACGAATGTCGGAACGAAGTTATGCGTTTCCTCAGCACGTGCGAGGGGGTCACAGTCGATGTCCGAACACGGCTACTTAATCACTTGGCCTCATGCCTGCAAGCTATACAGGTGGTCTGATGTCCCTTAATCCGATTTCGACTTATATTTGACTTTGCTTCGATGTCTGTATTATTAAACACGTCTGACGCGGCGATGAATGATGATAATATGATTGTCAGCAAAAACAAATAATAAGCTGTTTCCGCGCTCTTCCGAATAATGAATGACGATTCACTTAGAGTCTGTGACCCATACAGTTTTGCATCACCGAACGCATTCTTTGCGGATTTATTGATCACTTTGTACGATTTCCGTGTTTTCACCATGCACAAGCCACTCACATTGTGCTTATATACCCACAGACACAACCAAGTATTTTTGACGAGTCGCCTGTTAACCTGGATGTCGCCCATCAATCGATTCAAGCCACGCCACTCTTTTCAAACGGACAAGCAATTCAAGTCCATTTCTCCGAGGCAGCTGTGCCGATTGCACTGAATAGAGGTAACGTTGGTATAGAATGTTTGCTGCAACTTGAATCAAATTGAAAATGTACTTTAAATGGAAGCCAATCACATCAACAGTCTAAACTTCAAAACATTGTCCGCCATCATATATAAGTGATTGTTCAAGTATATTTGATTTATAATTAAGGCAGTTTTTTTAAACATATATGGAGTTTATTATTTCGACGTATTCACATACAGGTCACCATAACCCAATAATCGCACCCAAACGCACAATCCTTAAGCAAGCGATCACCGGACAAGAGCAGCCGATTACTGTTGTACACACATCGGGTCACAGCAACACGACACCGTCGGTCGTTCTACCGGATTCCATACAAATCGCCTCCTCGATCAGCGGCTTCGGTTCACCCAACATCGCCTTTCTTCTACCATCCGGTGGAAATACAACCACCGCTCTCCTGAGACCTGTGACTGATTCCCCAAACCAGTTAAGCCCCGAACGACCACTTGTGTTGCGGCGCTTATCACCTTCTTCAACATCGCCTTCGCCGAGAAAGAAATCCATCGCAGAAGGTCGTGATTCGCCATCTACCGACAGAAAAATTAAATTGTCGGAAAAGTTCTCAAGCCAGGAAATTTTGAATAAAGATACCGGTACATTTTCGACATCTCAGTTTGCATTGAATTTAGATACCCCAAAAACGTTAAAAAGACATCGTCTTATAGGGACAGAAATCAAGCAGGTTACAAATTACGTTGAAAGTGTTCCTGCCGACTCTACTGTACCGAAACGCAGGCAATACGAAAGCAAGGATTGGGAGAATACTAAAACTGCGTGTCAAGGAGTGATAGACGACGTACATCCAAATGTGCTTGAAGAAATCAACTTTGCTGCGTACAAAGACGATTGTCATGGCGAAGATGAATCGTCCACCTGTCAACGTCAAAGCGAATTTGAATATTCCGACGAGTCGCCACTTGGTAGTAAAGAACAAACTTCTGCCGATAGAAACACAATTCCGTATCCTGATGAAACATGTTCGCCGAATGTAAACTCGCAAAAAGTGCATAAATCCGAACCTTGGCGACCTTGGTCCAAAGCCAAGGTTGTAAGCGAATGACCAATATATATATATACGTACAATCTGGTCCAGGTAATTTTAAATCAGGTACGATAGGCCTATACTCTATCGACAAATAAACAACTGACCTGTCGTTCTACTTGAAAGATGGGTTTAGTCGAAAACATTGAAAGTTGATCCGCGTATGCTTTGTTTGGTACATTTGTTTTCTATCGTTTTGAAATTGCACTTATCCCGCACCAGACGTCATTTATATGTTGCTGCTGCTGCACCTAATCTGTAGATTGCGCCTGTATATTTTATTATGGCCATTTTTAGTTATTATTAGTTCGGTAAAGACGACGTGTTCCTAATGTACATACAAATATTTATTGGCATTAAAATATATTTACTACAAAGTTCCTTTGCGCCTTCTTACAAACTGCAATCGTTCTAGTGTACCGTAGTTTATATGGCATTGGCATGTTATTTCTTGAACAACATCCTCATATCAATACACCGTCAATATATGTATTTTGATTGATATTTTTAATGGATGCCATTTTCCCTTCAATTCACGAAAATAAACGTGACTATGTTTTTTGGCTAGCGAGAATATTTTTAATTTTAGTATTTCGTTATAAGCCGACATCAAAGGAATTTAACACAAAAGCTCCGTAGATCTCATAATCACGTGCTGGTAATACTATTTCTATTCCACATGTTGCCAAGTGCCGACTTCATAAGGCAATGACCTGCGTTGTTTATCAAGTATACATTGGCATAAAAGATTTAGGATCACGGTTTAGCTTCTCAGTTCCAGACACATAACAAGATAAAGTGACGTTAAATCTGACAAAGACAGTAGAAAGTTCACGCAATATAATGGTCATCTTATTTCTTATTGTTAGGTCAACTTATTCGACAATCACCATAACATCTAGAAGCGGTAGCTGATGTCTACCTTAACTGAATTTGTGCCGGTAATTTTACAGGGCGTGATACAACACCATAATCCCTTTCTAATTCTGAATGTTTGTATATCCAATATCTTAGTTAAATAAAAAAGAAAAATGTTTCGTATGGTGCGTACCAACATAATAGAGAAAGTTATATGTTTTCCCGACGAGGTTACCAGAAATAGAATAATACCAACGGGTGCTCTTGTTCTTTGTGCATATTTTAATCCCACCAAATCGTCTTTTTATCGAACAGTTCATTATAATATTATCCATTGTTCTTTTGTAAATCATAATATCCCGCTTTCCATGCACACACCTTTCTATTAAAGTGTATTTGGCATTAATTTAGCCTGTTTGTCATGATAAATATTATTAAATTTCATCCTTGATGAAACAAAATGGAGTTCTAAGTTATAGAAGCGAAAACGCGGAAAACGTCTGTTCGATTACTTGAAGAACTTTAGACTTCTTTCGCAGGTGGTTGTGTTTTTTATTATAACACGAGTTACTCAGTTTCATTTTTATACCTTGGAAGGATTTTTCAAATTTCTTGAACAGACAATTTTTATTAGGCCGCACGTGCAAAATCCGGACGTGTGCTGCAATTGGCTGACTGAACGCTTGTATGTTACCCGGATGTGCAGAGCTGCGCTAAAAACCACCGGCAACGTCCACCATATTGGAGGAAATTTGATCGTGGGAAAAATCAGCAGATGTATTTTGCCGCGGGCAGAAAACTTGCCTGGCACAAATCTTCGCTCTCAGATTTTATGCCATCAGTGATAACACTTGTTGTAACCGGGTTATGTTCGATCAGGAATTTCGACGAAAACGTTAAATTGTGCGGCATTATAACTTGGGAGAAATTTGATCTTGAACAGATGAAATATTCATTCAACTTTGCCAACATACAGAATACGCATGGAATTCAAGGTATACTAAATTACTTTTAATAAATTTTAGCTTACATTGCAAACAACAGTATGTACGAACAACGACAGTGGCACACTACAAAGCAATAGATTAATTAATATGTACACGGTTTCAATCACTTCACATCAGCGAAGATTTGAAAACATCAATTGCACGCTACCAATATCATAGCACTGAGGGTGAGTGTAAGTTAATTTAAATTGTCTCATATTCCGGCTTCCTACTCCGCTTCCTTCCAATGAAGTAAGCGACGACCACGATGACAATCAGTCCAGCAAGCACCGCTCCCACGATGATCGGTACAATTGGGCTCAGGTCGTCAACATTGCAGTCGTCCGCTACGTTGGGTGAAATTCCCAGGTGTAATTGGTTTTGATTGCGAATGATTCAAAAGAAAAAACAAGAAATAATTACAGTAATTAATACATAGGAGGAATTAAACAAGGGGTGGAGGAAGGGAGAAAAAAATAATATTAATTTAACGTAAGGTAAAACAATATTGTCAGGTATTAGATTAGGGAGTAAAAGTTAAAATAATGTTTTTGACGGAAAGATGTATTCCTCCTATTTATTAATTACTCGCATTAGTAAGTTGCTGGTCAATTTTAACCTATATTTAGATAACACTGTCTTTTGGGTAAAAACGTTTAAAAATTTAGCAAACGCAATTAAAAAATTAAAACAAATTTTAACTCGAAAATCATTTAAAATTATGTGGCTTTAATCAACAGTCTGGTACTCATTTCTCCTACGGGCCGAATACTTTCGGTAACTGAAGTAACTGAGACCGAGTACCAGACATAAGGCAACAGCGGCAATTGCCGCCACAACTGCTATCTTTTCGGTGGACCACTTGTCGTCAGCGGAACAATCGTCAGCTGCCAATATATAATACCCGTGATTGGTGCCAGCGTTTTAACACACAAAGGAAAGTGTAGGTAATTATTACGCGTCCAGCATTTCAAAGCCGTGATCGTTTTGTTTACTCATGTGTTGGATATAGATTGTTAAGGAAACCACCACGCAGATAAAGATTATTAAAAAAAAGAAGGTATTGCGATTTCCGTGGTGCTTAATTTTGTTTTTGAGCAGTGCATCACTACACCAGGGAAACGTAAGGTGATTGAGAACAATGGTAGCTTATTATGAATATAAGATACAAAAAATAGAATAAAATTAAATACATAATCGAGACACAATCTTGATATTGAAGTGTTGTCGGAACTAACAGACATTCTTATTTAGAAAATTAAGCTTGAACAGAAACCATATACTCTATGCTATGACGTACACGTAAGGGAAAGTAATCGCCTCTAAAAGATTTACCTGCGCTGAAGACGCCATTGTTCTTTTCGATGCCAAAAGGTTGGACCTGGACGTCCTTAAATGTGACGTGGCCAGCCGTTTTGTTCAGCATTATAGTGGTCTGTGCGCTGCATTTGTAAGAGTGATCTTGATCCGATTCAAACAGTCTCAGGGACGAGTTGGAGACAACGTCATTTCCGTCATCTAAACATTTTTGTGATTATGACGGTCTGTACTTAATAATTATTTACTCTCAACCCAACAGTTAAGTGGTTAAAGAAACTGTCATTTTTTATCAAATCGGAAATTGTATTTGTTTCTAGCACAAAGCTAATCTGCGCCCACAGCGACCATTGCAAGATAACATTGACTTTCAGCAACTGATCAACTTTACGGAAGATTTGTTATTAAGAGATAATTATATAACACAAAATGTAGTTTTTGTCACCTAGGTATGCATGATTGGGAAAATACTTCGAGTTGGTGTTGTAGCTGATATGGACGTTAAAGAGATAATAGTTGAACTTGGATCCGGTGTTGGTACGATTGAAAAAGAAGTTAAAGGTGACCTCTTCCATTTTCACCCAGAAAAACGAAATTCCATCGCTACCGAAATGACAATCACCGTCGACTTTTGTTTTTGTTGAGTTGTCAAGTGGAATTCTAGCCGTGGCAGTCTAAATAATAAGGTGTAAAATAAAATGGAATTACTTTCGATACCAAACCAGGAATTTTAGATAGAAAATAACATCTCTTTAGTTGTAACTAGCGACTAATATCAACCAAGTGGAGAAATTATAGCAGCTTTTGGTAAATAGTTAACAATTTGATTTTTACAAATCCTGCAATAACCACTGAAACAATTCCATTAGGAATGAATAACTCTGACCATTGGACTAGAAAAAAATGAAATTTCAATCGTCCTGCAGCCTAATGACTCTCAGTGCACAATAAAACGTAGCGAGCAAGCTCGGTTATTAAATTAAAGCAGCCACAGTCTTTACAACTCTTCACCTTTCCAAGTAAAGTCATGTATGTGATGTTTGCCGTGGCTGAAAACATGTACATGGAGCAGACCGAATTGTTTGACTTTACTGTCCAGTTACCGACGTTAGCTGTTGGTAATTCTTGATCCGAAAAACACTTTTGGCCTGGAAATTGCATGGAGATTTTACTATTACCGCGGATAACTGGATAAAGTGGCATTCCTTCGGTATGTGCTACTTCATAGATTATAAAACGCCACCTACAATTTAATGAAGCAGATTTCTCCAAAACCATATTTTAATCTTTTTGGCAATATTTTTGGTTTGGTTGTTGATTACTTATACGTATATAATTTTTCAATGCAATCTAAACATTCTTTACAAGATACGACGAACCATAGAAACCAAAGGAAGAGCCTTAACACATTGCTTGCCAAAATGATTAAAATAATGAGAGCCTTTAGCCTACACATTGCTTACTCTTTGAATATGTTCGGTTCATGACGTCGAAGGCTTGGAGTTTGACACCAGTTATTCGAAGGATAACATTCGAGGTAACATTAACCAACACATCAGTCTCGACCGTGTTGCAGAGGTATGAGTGGTTTAACGGTGTGCTCATCTCGGCAAGCGCAGTTTGTGAGAATTTGTAAACTTTATTGACATCTGAAAAGAAGAAACAATTTATCAGATTTGATAACTTCACACCGAAATTGGGGCTAAACGGAACGCTACAAAAGGAAACCAAGCAGTGGGCATAAATATATTATTTTTATTTAAACATTTCGCAGCAAATTAGTATAAAACTAAAGCGATTTAAAGCAGGCTGTGGAACTTAGAAAAGTCTTATATAAACCTTTGGCGTTTGGGAACATAGATGACGTAATGGTATATTCCACGTCAATGGCGCTCAAGTAGGTTTGATTCGTTTTAACATCGCGTTTAAAAGTCAGGGACACCATCTGCTGCTGTTTGGTGTTGTTGAACGTGATGATCGATGTGTTTCCGCTGCAGGTACCACTCACCATCGAGTTGTTGGAATTGAAATTAAATCCGATTTCAACCTTCGTACAAAATGCAGGTTATGGATTAGTCTGAAAACACGTTAATAAACGGTAAAATATTCTATCAATTATACTTGGAAGGGTTTTGCTTGTAGGCTAACTTAAATTATCAATTAACTTTATCATAACAATATTGTAATAGCATAATAAGTATTTAAAATTTAGGAACAAGGAAATATTAATCTAACGATAGCCGATAAAGTTAGGCTATTGAAACATATTGCACATAAAACGTGGTGTGAAAACACAACATAAAAGTGGACAAAGTTGTCTCACCCGCGTTGCGTTTTTAGTATCATATGTGGTCCGCACTTGCACACCGATTTGCGCCAACAAGCAAACCGTCTTCTTGTCCTTCGAGTCCAACACGGTGTAGTTGTCTGTGGGAGCGAAACGAATGAGCCCTAACACGTTCTACATCGGTATATGGTATGGATGAATAGACAATACGATATCTACTCACGGATGCTTAGGTCCACCGGTTGGTACGGTTTGTTCGTAGTAACTGCAAAAAAGTTATTATTACCGGCGGAATGATATAACGAGGGTATAACTCACCCATGGGCGTGGTCACCGGCATAGGAGTTGTTATTTCAGCAGCGCAAAATTTAGCTGCAGGTAAAGAATATTAATAACTAATCAAACACTAGTTGTATGCGAAAATATAAAACCCAAGATCTTAATACAATCGGGGGGGTTTTAGTTCCGGATATTGTATAGTGATCTTTCGCCCAAACCTGGCTGTTTTATATTGCAATAGTTTAAAGTGATATTAAAAGATGTAATTTAATCAATGGTATAAGTGTCTTTGAAGTAGCGGATACACTCCTACATGCACAATACTTTACCTTGGTTAAAATCGCCCGATTTGTTCATGCCGAAAGCCTCCCATTGAGTGTCTTTCAACATGACTGTCAAAAAATCAGTAGTAGTTGTTGAGTTGACCGAAAGAGTTTGTTCTAAATCACATCTGAATGAGGAGGACACTGGAGTTTTCCCAAACACCAACCCGCTCTGACTGACAGTGATTGTCTTTCCGTAATCTATAATTTAAAGCTATTGAGAATGATATTTTAATTGCTAGGAGCTAAACAAAAACAATTTAAATCGACAGAAAATGTAGTATTGCAAATACATTACTATTGTAACATACAGAAAAAAAAACAGAAAAATGTAGTATTGCAAATACCTTACTATTGTAGGCACTCGATATTATGACAAATAACCGTATGAGAAATCAAACCATCTCGCTGAAAATGAGTTCCATACTATGATATAAATATTATATCCTATAAAAAAAGAAATGGCCAATTCGTGTATATTTTACCAACAACTGTTGTTAGCTTTTTTCTTTCAAAATGTTGAAATAAATGTATAGAACCTTGCGATGCAAGCTGATTTACCAGCATGATTCTGAAGATACCATATGTCTGTTCTATAAGTGAGTGTGACTCCATCTAAAGCATAAGTCGCACTGTTGGCATCAAGGTTGCTGGACGGTGACGACATGACAAATGTCAAAGTTAAATTTAGCAATTGTGTTCCGTCGAGATCCAAATTTATCTTGGTGACATTGCTGGTACAAGACGACCCTGGTAGCATAGATACATTCTTCCCGTCGACATATATGTCGGCAGCTTTCAACTAAATATGAAGGGCGATATGGTTCTGTTTTAAAATTTACCAATTTTTGAAATATCTAGTTTACACTCACCACGCAGGACTTTATTATTAATATCCCACGTAAATAATAAACCATCAGATAACAAACCTTTCCAGCGATATCAAAATAACTGATGCTGAGCTGAATGGCAGACTGGAAACGAGCGCAGGTTAAATTGGTCTTAGGATCTTTGACTGACCAGGTGCCTTGGGAAGTCATGTCTTTGACGGTATCATGGAAGCATTTTTGTTCTGTGGATAATATAATGGCATCGGTATATTCCAGCGTAAACTCCGAATGCAGTGCCGTCTTAGCCATCCCAAATGTAAAAACTAATAAATGAGTTATAGAAACCGTTACGCATGTCTTTCCTAGTATCAACTGAGAATTTGCAGCAAATGCTCGTTTATTTTCGACAATGTTTAGTGGGTAGTAATAGGGTGTGTTTAGAGCAAGTTGTCCAATAATTAAGCAGCACAGTCACCAAAAATAACACATATTGAAGTAGTTGTTTTTGGCGTTGCTGATATCAAAGTATTTTTTCGGACAATCCAATATTCTAAGCAGAAAGTTAAGTCCTACCTTTGGACGAGTTGTCTGACGGGACGTATGGTTGGAACATGGAAATGTCGGTGATTCGCAAAAAGATGTTTGACACGTTGGTGTTAGTCGTGGCGAGACTGACCTGGCTCTCCATGCTACACTTGTACGAACTTCCCAAACTGCTTTCCATCAGCATAAGATTTGTTGACTCGGTTTTGATAGCCGTCGCAGTTACTGCGTGTGTAATAGAAGTTAGAACGTAATAAAGCATCTATATTTCGGTGGTGTCGTTGGTACCTGGCGCCATGGTGAACGTTTTGTTGCTGAACATGAAGTCATATTTGACCGAAGCAAGGAAAAACGTAGTTTTTGTTCTGTTGAAGGTGAGAGTCAGATTCTGCTCTCGGCCCTTGTCTTTAATCACGAAGTCAAATGAGTCCATACTGCAGTTAGTGCTAGTCTGCATGCTCGTGTTCGACATGTCAAAGCGTGTCTACAAGACGGGAAGTTTTAACGTGGGACACACAGTTAGGATGTGGCAGCAGCACCGATAACTACATTGTGGAGATGTAATATAAAAAATGCGACTTTTAACAATATGAACTGGAAACATACTTACATCAAGAGTGGATTTGCCATCATGAACATTGATATAAGACACGCGTAACTGAATACCGGCCATTGCACGGAAGCACAGAGTTTTTTCTGAATCTATCGCCTCCCAAGAATCTGTATGATTAGAACATGATAGTAAACGAAGTGTAATAGGCAAATCCATTAGATAGTTTGGATATATTGATAGCAGTTCCAATTCACCTAATCAGTCTAGCACAATAGAATTCAATGGTCGCGTAATACAGATTTAATGTGTTAAACAAAAACTAAAGTTATTTCTTACACTTAAACGCACTACAGCAATAGCTCTGGTAACCCTAATATATGCTAAATGTAATCTGACGATTACCCATGTTGTTTAATAAGTTTGTTTTAAAGTAATCTAATAAAATAAAAAAGGAAGTACATGGTTAAGTTTATAGAACAGCCTGTAAAGTTGTCCACCATATATCACTTACATGTTTCGGGTTGTACCGGGTCTGGGTGAGGTGTGGTAGCTGCAAAAGAGAATTTGTAGTTAGTTTGATAGGGTTTGGTACATTATTTAACTTGATTCAACACTTACGAGGCATCGGGGTTGTCTTCATTTCCGTACATTCAAAAGCTGCGAACAGATAAGAGTTATTAGGAAATTCTAATTAGGTTGCGGCCACATTGACCTTTAGCGCGTTACGCTATTGATTGGTGGTTACTATTACTAAACTATGATTGGCGGTTACAAGAGACAATATTTATAACCATTTTTGTTGGTGACGCGCAAGCAACAACCTCTTATTTCTTTTATGTCCTTGATTGGAATGAATGTATTCCCCTCCAATGAAACTTTAACATTAGACTGAGGGATATGAAGATTCATGGAACTATGTAAAATGAAGTCCATGGAACTATGTAAAATGGTCTTAAAACATTGGCACGGCTTGTACTAATAAGGTGATTTTTTCATATGAACATGTTTAGGTCGATAATCCTTGCTCAATTTGTTTTAAATGGAAGTGGCTTCAAAAAATTGAACACGTACGCTACTATAGAATAAATCGTGAAAACGTGATTACCGACGATTAAAAATATCCATTAGACGATGTACTTATTGTTGCAATGAACTACGTTGTTTATTTGAAAGAAAAATTGGAATTTCCGTTTCTGTCATTTTACCATCTACTTTACGCGATTCATACATTTGTAAACTACCAGTCTCGGTTTTATATTACACAGTTTGTAGAAAACTCTTGTGTGCATTTGCAGTTACTTTAATCTGTGTGTTGACATCTTTTACATTTTTTTATAATTTAAAAGTGAAATAGAGGAAAGGTAACATCATTATTTTAGGCGATGGGTAGACAAGAAGGCAACACATTCGTTAGAAAAGCGATTTGCATACCTGGGCTAAAGTTTTTATCTGGAATTTTAAACGCCTGAATCTTGGTTGCATTAAAGGAGACGAACACATTTGAAGTCACGTTTTTGTTGAGAACGACATCACATTCATACGACGACCCCACAGGAGTGGAAAAAAGCTTCAATCCGCTTTTGGTGTCGACAATTTTGTTACCTGAAATTATTCACGCATGTTACCATGCAATTTTATCAAAGAAAGGCTGAATAACTTACTACTTATTGGGTGATTAGGTACGTATCTACTGTCCGTATTAAGTGTCAGCGAGATGGTATCTATCTCGTACGTGTCTGTTGCATCGAAGTATTGCTTTGCTGGAGTGGTAATAAAGAGGAATTCCGCCATCACTGATTCGTCAGCTTCCAGAGCAAATGTGACATTCGCGACAGTTTCATTGCACGAAGCTTTAGAAACAGCATCGCTTGCTATAGACACGTTGGTTACCATCGCCTATAGGAGATTTGCGTTTGATAATTAATTATTATATAAATGTAGCACATAGACCTTACGTAATATATAGTCATATTAGCCTAGGCTTAATAAAGTCTTGTAAATGTATATAAATGGATGCTTTTTGATGTAAATGATTGTTGACCAATATTAACCATATTGAGCAATAACCTTACCTCGTTCAAAATGTCTTTATACTGAAGTTGGAAGGTTACCATAGAATCCATCCGTAAGCAAGTCTTGTTGTTACTGTCTTTAACATCCCACTTACCAACTGCTGGTTGTGGGATTTTGTCGTAAAAGCATGGGTCCTCTAAAAAAATGATTAAACCATCAAGAGGATATGCACTGATAACAACTTTTTTTATAAGGCCTAATACCAAAAAGCCTATACATTTGCAAACTGGTAAAAACTAGGTGTATTTGGTCAAATGATGCAAATACTATAGGATGGGATAAATATACAGGAGCCCGGATGGTTACATGTCCACCTACCATTTGGCGAAAACTTTTCGACGAATGCCTCGAGCTTGTCAACTTGAAATTCCATGACAGCCATCGAAACGTTTTTGGAGGAAGAATTTAGTTCAATTAAAGTGCGCATGCTACATGTATACGATTTCCCCAGAGCACTTTTAAAAACATTCTTTGTTTTTGGCATTGTTAACATGACACTTTCATTTAAGTCTAAAAGCAAACGGTACTAAAGTTAAGCTGATTGGCATACATTTAAAATATTAAAAGCCTAAACAACTCACTAAGCGCGCCGGGAAATGTCTTGTTGTCTATTGTGACGTTGACCGACAAATTCGACAACATGTAATTGGTGTCATCTTTTAGAAACGTAAATTGTACCACTTGGTTTGGATTGTTTTCACTTGAAAATTGAATCTCCGAGTTATTGTCGAAACTTGCCTTAAGTGTACCGGACCCCGTTATATTGACCAACTGCAAGAGACGATATTGTGCGTTTTTATAAATCTCTTAATAAAACTTAAATATACTACCTGATTCTTGGCTTTATTGGTTAGGTGAAGTTGTACATTCATTTCGGCAACAAACATAACCTCTTTGCCTTTAGTTTCCGTGACTGTCCAAATATCTGCACACATTACAGAATTAATAATAAGGCAACACCAGACTGAAGTTCAATTGTAAATGTTAAAATCTTACCAACATCGTTGTCTGCACCGCTTAAGTGACCTGGGATTGGAAAAGATTTATCGGACAGAATTAGTTTTAATCATATAACGTCAAAGCTATACGAAACAGTTAGATAAACTCTGCTTTAGTGAAGAATTTCGGTTTTATCTATTAAAACATACATTATAAACACAGATTGGGTCATTTTGTAATCCTATTTTAAAATCCAAATACCCAGACTGCACAAAGCTGGCGTTTCTAATCTAATTGTCTACAATGCAACTTTTATTTTCTGTCGAAATATTACTGGCCTTTAACCTGAAATGGAACACAACATTTTCAGGTTTTTTATTTTAAGCATGGTACGTGAAGGAGATTCCATTTTTTTTATTGTTGATAAATAACATGAACACGTGTGAGTTTATTGTATGACGAAAATTTCAGTCAACTATATGGATACAAGTTCATGGTTGCGAGATAACATGTAAATACAAAATTGAAATTATGAAAAGAAAAGTCCACGAAGCGAAGGAAAACGAAAGAAAAAACAAAAACTATATTAATAAAATCCAAGTATTCTGTTGCAGTTAAAAGAGTTCTGGGAAAAATAAATAATTTGGAATATATTATTTGAATATAGCTTGTAATAATGGCGCTGCTTAAAATCCCAATATTACCAGAATGACATGAAAATGAGGAAGAGAATTACAGGATTGGCTTGACAGTACAGTCTAATTTAGAATGACAAATATTCAGTATTCAGTCCCACTACTTTTTAGTATCGCGCTTAAACGACATCTTGGTCACTTAGAAGTATTAATAATTTTTCACTTTATATTTCCTAAACAGCTAGATTTTCCCGAATTCAAAACAATGATCGGAGCACATTGTACATCATGAATCAACGCTCGATTTAGTTTTTGCGTGGGTCTTGCATGTCGTTTCCGTGTGTAAGTTATTACAGGGCACACAGCAAACACAAACTGGTCCGCAGTCACCAGTTATGCAAAGTTGCAAATATTTACTGCAGGTTAAGTTGTTTTGGGTTTTGCTTTTCGTTTAGATCGCAGTTCCGGATTAATATTATTTTCCAAAAACAATATGTTTAAAACATTTAAGATGTTTTTACAAGTCCTCGCCCAGTCCCAAAATTTGTTATGAAAATCAAAATGTGGAAAATGCTAATATTTTCAAGCGACAACGATTTTATGACAACGTGAAGGTTAAAAACACCCATTTTTAAAGTAAACTGAACACCACTATAAATTTAATATTATCTCACAATAATTTATCAGTAGTTCGAATATCTATATTTTGAAATCGTTTTAAGCAATAGTCACAGCACATCTAGGAATAATAACCAACATTTTATTAATGCAATGCACAACTAAAATTGACCAAGTTTTTGTAGAACTTTAAAAACCTGCCAGAAGGTTTCATGGTTTGAGAAGAAAATTCACAACTCCTTTTTTACATGGCCTCGTATCTGTGTTTCATGCGACGACGCCCAATCAGGTAAGCAATGATTACAATGATGATGAGACCACCCAAAGCACAACCAACAGCAATTGGAATGATAACGTTGTCCCCCATGTCCCCGGTGCATATCTGAGCTGTTGTTTGTGAAGCAGGGTGCGCGAGTGTGTATGGTGTGTGAAAAGGAGGGAAAAATATTTGTGTTAGAATAGGGTATTTATAAATTAGCAATAAACTGTACACAAAACTGCGCAGTTTCTACAAAAAAGATATAAAGATCCAAAAGATAATGTTTTGGGATAACTTTTTCCGTAACATCAGTGTATTTGACTGTTTAATACTAGTACAAGTCACATCCAATTTGGGTATTTCCTTGTTTGCTATTTTTATACACAAATCGGGGAATGACGTAACGCTACGTGGCTTTAAAGTTATTAAAATAGTTTCTCGAACGTGAAACGCTGACAAGGTATTTTTTTTAAAGTTTGGCTCAATACTGGGCCGTTAAGTATTTTCGTTACGACGCAGGCGCATGTTTTACGCCTGGCACATGATTATTTGTCGATCTCTTGTGAAACAAGTGGATTTGACAAAATCAATTAGCAATATTACATGTAATGCGTTAACCAGGCATTTTAATGCGAATTGCCAGAGAGCAGGGTGTCACGGAGTCAGCATATTTAATAATTAATAACTAACCAGGAAAAGAAACTGTCACGAGACGGAACCGCATTGTTGCCAAGCATGTGAGCTCTTGCGCAACCCTATGGCAATAACAAACTAGTTTCTACTTACTGTGGTGTAGTTTTGAAGGTTTAATCAAAATGCTACGTAATCGCAGTTATTTATTATATAAAGAAATGGGACTGAATGCTGGATATTTGGAATTATAAATTTGTTTAAATATCCATCTGATTGTGAATTGTAAAGGGTTACAAAGATAATTTTTGAAGCTTACAATGCTTTGGAAATAATTTTTCGACATAAAGTACAAGGGATTGACTTTTTTAACATTGAGTCATTTAAATTGTATTGACTCAACGTTTCCACATTACACAAATTTGCACTTAAATTGTATACACTCAATGACATTCCCAACTAATTTCCAATGTTTCAAGGACAGGGTCGGTCTAGATTTCCTCATAGCCAGTCCGGCTTCGCCTCCGTCCAATAACATAAGCAATAATAACAACGACAATCAAACCAGCCAATACTGAACCAACTATTATAGGAATTATTGGGCTGAGATCGGTTTTGCATTTCGATGCTGGGAAAAAGGATGTATAGTGTCAAATTAAATGTTCAGTTAGTTAAAATAAAAAAACCTTTCCAAATGAAGATACATTACATTTAACATAAGTGCTGTACCAACCTGTGCCAAAGTTTCCATTGACAACCTTAAATGCTTGATATTGTACACTATCCATGACCATAGTGACATTATTGCTCATCTTAACAACGATACCAGATGCACAAGAGTAAGAGGCTTTTACTGCGGCCTTTCCAACCACAATGTTGCTTGCATTTGCCTTTACTGTTGTTGGATTTTATGTTAGTGTAAGTTGATTTGCATTTTAAACTGAAGAGTTAAGATACTCTTATTTCAAAATAAATGACAGCACTGACATAACATTAAATGAAAAGCACAGTTGGTCTCAATACAAGGTAACTTGTCAGTTGTTATTGAATGTTCAGTTATTTTTGTTTCCAAGATTAAAACACATAACAGAACCTTCTATAAAATAAATTAATAAAGAGGAAAATGGAAAGAATGGAAGGAAAAGGAAAGCTGGTGTGTTCAATACAGCCTTTGCAGCAGATTGTAATAGTTTTGAATTTTAATATAACTAGTTTAATACAAATACACTTACCTTTATTTATACTTGCTTCAACGTCACTCAAATAAAATGAGGCATTTTTATCATCCATACTGAATGTCAGAGAAAATGTATTTGATTTATATTCAACTGTAAGCACATTGCATGAACTCTTCGTTTTGTCCATTTTGTACAAAGCGGTTACATTGGCAATGGTGATTCCATTCTAGATAAAGCGTATTTTGTTTAACTTTGATAGGTATTTCTGATTTTGTTTAACTCACAGCATTGTGCCGCTGCGCTTAATTAACATACCGTGAAGCCTTTGGTTTAATGAGTTAAACAATTCATATTCCTTATTATGTAATAGCTTTCAGTAAACTGACAATAGACAGAAAGTAATCTGGCAATTGTCTGTGTTATAATGCTTTTGTTGATTTTTTTTTCAATCTGGCTAGGAATTAATATGAGTATCCTATCTTTAAAAATAATTTCATATGGAAAGTGCAATTGAAGATAAAATTAAGTTTCATTCAGTTTAACGGATATATAAATTGAACTAACCTGTTCAAAATATGATTTCATGTCAACTTTCAAACAAGTAACATTATTTTTCACAAATGTGTATTTATTGTCGGTAGGAGATAAACTGGGAGCCACAGTTGTAGTTGGACCAGTTGTAGGTATGGGAGCAGTTGTTTTGCTGGGTTTAGCTGTGGTAACAACAGTTGAGCCGTTTGTTGAAGGTTGAGTTGTTGGTTGTTGCGTCGTTGTTTGCTGTGCAGTGCTGCTGTCACTGGTAGTTGCTAGAGGAACAGTTAATATTGTGTTAATAATTAGTTAGAATTTAAATGAAACATGCTGTTAGCTACTTTAAAAACAAGCATGAATACATGCACAAGTGATGAATAAATAATTTGTGTGAAGTAAATGATAGGTTGTTAAAAATGAATTAAAGACATATTAAAATATCATGCACAGTGCACATATGGTACAAACAAAAAATTAAACAGGTGTTTAGATAAAACCGAAGAGTGAAATTGTAAAGTTTAATAAAAGAATGAAACTTTTTCCAGCTTGTTGACAGATATCCTAAAACACAATGACGAATTTGAATATGGAAGAAATATGATTCGTGCACTTTTTCTTTCTTCCCTCACATGTAGTATTTGATGTAGTTGCAGTTTCCGCAGTGGTTGAGCCGGTAGTGGGGTTTGAAGCTGTAGCAGTGGACGCCGCTTGGGTGGATGCCGCATGGGTGGATGGCGCCTGGGTGGATGGCGCCTGGGTGGATGGCGCCTGGGTGGATGCCGCGTGGGTGGATGGCGCCTGGGTGGATGCCGCGTGGGTGGATGCCGCATGGGTGGATGGCGCCTGTGTGGATGGCGCCTGGGTGGATGGCGCCTGTGTGGATGGCGCCTGGGTGGAAGCCGCATGGGTGGACGCCGCTTGGGTAGATGCTGCATGAGTAGAATTGTCCACTTGAGTATAAGTCTCAGTGTGACTATAAGCCTTTCCCTTCATTTCTCATATAATATGTAAATTTTACCTTGTAGATATTGTTGGAGATCATCAAAAAAACATGGATAACAAATATTTCCATAGGCTTATTACAAAAGCAGTTTTAATGGTTGACAACGTTATTAAGTTATGGTTAAACATTTCAGTGATACAGTAATAGTTAGACATATTAGCAAAGCTCATGAACACAATTCTTTTAAAAGTATTAATTAAAATAATACCAAGTTGAAAGAATAATATTAAGAATGGTTACTAAAAAGGGTGGTAAATGTTAAAAATATATTGGAATTGTTAAGTTAGTGTTAACCAACCATAAACATTAGACTGCTGGTATGTTGCTACAATACATGCACACTAAAACAATAATAAAAATCATTTCCTTTAAACTATATGGAACAACGACAACGTCCACGCCACCAAACAACAAATGCTAATGAAATATAGATACTCATACAGATGATAGGCAAGTTAGAGAAAATATTGGCAACAGTAAACATGCAAAACAATTTCATTTCTTTAGTATGGTAATCTTTGTCAGAAAATGACAGTCTCTGTCTTAAGGGTACCCGGTTTGCATGTTTATTGTTCAATGGCAGGCATAGTCATATAATTTTTTGTTGAAAACAACCTACCGGAGCTTGCTGGGATAGTATCTTCAGAAGAAACCAGTGATATCCCTGTAGAAATAGTTATTAATAATTCCATATTCAAGTTTTGCTCAACTACTTTTTTGAATGTTTTAATTAATGAAAACAATAATAACATCACCTCAGACAGTATTAATATATAATTAATTAAAACGAATATGGAAATTCTAAGGATGTCATATATGATTGGGAATTTTTATGTTAATGTGTATACAATGAATACTTTAATCAATTGTAATTAATAATTATAAATTAAAAATATTTAGGCATGTTAAATTGTACGTCATTGTTTGTGCCCAATGGCTACTAATTTAGTTATTTCACTCTGGCGAAGTCCACGAAGTGCCTTGTACAAAGACATAACCAAGTAGCCAGCGGTTGGTTTTGAAAAAAACACATTCAATTAATCTGCCTACAAATCAATAATAGAATCACAATCAAGTGTATTTAAAAAAAAATAACAGAGTTTTATACACTTTTTTATTTTTGATTGTTGATGATTTTAGTAAAGAAATTACATCTCAAGCATTGCTTTACACTCGCAAACTGTCTTAAACTCACCTAACACAGTATTTCATGGTTACATTTTGTGAGATGGAAAGTAGAAGTGCAAAGTCTGATTCAATCCCTACCTATAATATTCCTACCTATTTTGACAATTATAGGAACATGGATAAATATATATTCAGCTTGAGTGTGTCGTTCCTCAAAATCCATGAGTGTCCATACAGCTTAAGAACTTTCCCAATTAAAAATAAGTTTTCTGCAACTAAACTAACCTTTTCTAAAATATAACATATCGCTCTTTGTCATTTTAAAACTAAATGCCACATCTCTTTACTACTCGAAAATGGACTTATTTCTTCATTCACAATACAAGTTAATATCATGATGGATGAAGCAATCATGAATTTGTTTGCATTAATAAAAACTGAGGATATGTATATATATACCATTTATATCAGTTTAGAACATAATTTGCTATTAGTAATTATCAGTAATACGTATAGAACCATATAAAATGACATTACTATGTACCAACATATCAAAGTATAATACAAACTTACCCAAAGCCAGAATGAGAATTGACAATACAATCAGCTTCATTTTGAGTTGGTCACTTCTTTCACAAAGAAAACTTTTCAAAAGTGTTAAATACCCAAGAATAACCTACCCAGAAAAAAACAAAGATTTTTAAATTTTTAAATAAAATGGTAAGTGGTTACATTTATGTCCACAATTACAGAACATACTTGTTTTGTAATAGAAACTAGTCCAATGTGACTTAATGGCTAATTAAATATCAGGACCTGGATAGCCTAATAAACCTAAATAAAGTAGTAATCGCTACAGAGATTTACATTTCTATGTTTTGTATTTCATGCGATGACCAGTCATTATTCCCACAGCCAAAATACATCAGAATTTCATAGAGAAAAAAAGGGCAAATGGCTTGTATTAATCATGGAAATTAAAATTGATACAACAAATAGATGGGTGTTTGCTGAACCATACCTTGGCGGTAATAATAAATATAAATTCATCATATTTGTAGAAGGTATTTACAACACTGCACTGCTATACAACAAAATATAAATTTTCAGTATTAGTATTTAAAAAAACACTTCTTTAGCATCATTTGGTGACTGTTCAACAGGACAATACGGACATTTAACCTTTGAACCAGAGACCAATTTGGTTAGGGCATCTCTGGAAATTACATGACCACAAACTAAACGTAAAGGAGGGTTTTTTACTGTGGTTTGCTGCCTTAAAATCGGACAAGCAAAAACAGAATGATAATGTTGGCAAGCGTCCAGGTCAATATCAATGGGTAGTTCATCATTATTGGATAAAGCACCAGAGCACTGTCGCTGCTCAATGACTGATTTGATGGCCAGAAGAGCTGGCAGAGCTTGGCATCCAGCAGAAAAGCTTGTGGTTAAAGGGCTGTCCACTGACATTCCAGTGACTCTGCATGCATCATGCAAAAAATCCATGCAAATTTCAGCCCAAATATCATCAGAAAGCATATCACAATATGGAGAGTTTGATAAACCCTGTTTAACAAAAAGGAAACAACCCATCAACTGCTGAATTTCCTTACACTGTACTGGTGCAAATTGTTGAAAGTGTCTAGAATATTGTAAAGCAAAGTGTTGATGACTTGGACCTTTTTTAATCAGTTCAATAAACTTTAAGCGGTGCAGCTTAAATTCTAAGTCACTCTTCTCTTTGTGTAATTGTTCTCGGTTTCTTGCACACCATTCAAGGGCAGGCTCTACCATTTTGTTCTGCAAACCCGAAATAATATCATTCATTTCAACAAACGGCTGTCTCCATTTGTCGTTGATTTGCAGGTTAGCATCCTTAGCAATACTCTCAGCTATTGAGACAGAACCTTGTCTGTAGAAATGCTCGCAAATCGCCTGGTTAAACAATGTGTGGTGAGCATGATCTGGCAATATTTCATGCATGTTTATGGAACCACATTCCATGTCAAAATTTCGATCCACAGTTTTTCCGATACGAGAGACACTGCTGTGCAAATCCTTGTGCTGCGACGAAAGCTTTTGACCATGAGATTTTAACTTTTTATTTGCTTGTGCAATAACAGTGTGTTGAGATTTGCTGTTTTGAAAATCTGCTTCATTTTGAATATCTTCCTTTAACTTTTCTATATGTTGGACAAGATGTTCAAAAGTTTGAAAAGTTTGTTTTTTATATGTATCAAACTTGATAATGAGCTTATCAACATCTTTTTCAGTGTTTATACAACCCTCCATTTATACAATTAGGAAAATCTGCATTCCTGCCTAGACCAAAATATTTGAATGGTTAATTAGTGAAAAAAAATAAAGCCAATATAATTCTTTTTATATTAAGACGCTTTGGAAATTGACTCATTTTCAAACAAAACAAATTAAAATTTAAGTTTCAATCTTTCAGTGTCAGAGTGACCTAACTAATTTTTCATAACACGAAAAATATAAAAATGACAGATGACAAGATACATTTAACAGAACATACAGAAATCAGAAATACAATACAAAATGAGCAAATCTGCTAATTTATTTCTGATTGATTATAAACAAATATTTCAATTTTTATAAATCGGATTATGCTTGCATCGATTTCTGTATTCGGTTGCATTCTTTTTTTGTCCAGTGTAAAATTTCAACTGCAAAATTAACTAAATATTTGTTTTTCATATTTTCTATTATATATGAGTAGGCTAACTACATATCAATTCCAGACATAATGGCACAATTAAAATCAGTCTATTTCTATAACTACTTAAAACAATCCAAAAAGCAAGCAACATACTTAACAACCCTATGATTTAATATTAATTGGTAAAATAATTAAACTTGATTTATGGTTGCCTGTTCGGTAAATATGGTACAATATGGAAGTGTCAAAACACAAAAAGTACACTGGTCCAAGTGGAAAGGATGATTTAAAAAGAGTTGTAGTCGGAATTTGTCATTGCAAATCAATCAATATAAAAAATAGCTGGTGGAGATTGGGTTCTCCCACAGTTAAAAATGGCATTCAATGCATGAGAGAAGAACAAATAAAAGTTAACTTTACAAATAACCCGAGCATCTGAAACTAACCTTGTCTCATCCCTGACATTTAAAAGAGAAACTTAAATATTAGATCCAAACACAAAATGAATTGCTAGCCTATGTAAGCTTACAAATTCAAAGTTGACAATCAACCATAAACAAGTGCACAAGTTTTTTCCACAACTTAATGTTTAAACAAACTAGATTTGAGAAAATAACAGGGTTTTTGACTGCGTTTAATTATGATTTATTTAATGGCATTTAAATATGAAATATGTTGTGAAAAACAAAAAATGTTACACTCTCTTATTTCGTTCAGTTATCTTTTAGAGCGACCCAGAAAGATGTGTAAAACTAAAAGGGAAAGCGGGAAGGCAGGAATGAGGAAAACTGCACACTAAAATGAAGAAAATGACATAGAGTTAGTTTTAAACATGGGGTTGTTAGTTCTGGTGAAGGTCAGTGTTTAGGGCAGGGTTTAAATTACTTTTCATAGTTTTAGTGAGCAGTTTCCCTCCTTCCCTCCTTTTGGTGTTGCCCGGGAAAGAGTAGCACTGTCTGAAACAACTTAGAACAGACGTCAGGAAAATAAAAATGTCTGATGCTAAAGTAACAAAAATATATATTCCACGTATTTTTGGTAATTTAAAAAAAATCATAGTTGCATTTTAGTCTACCACATATTGATAACAAGTTTTAACAACAAGATAAGAATACAATATACAATCAGTGTTTACTTAAGACAGTGCGTTAGGTTTTAATACAAGCTGTCTTCAAAAAAATTCACATACCGGCTTCAAAGCATTATTTCCAGTCCTTTCCATACCTAAAATGATAATAACGAATTTCGTCTTTCGCCATTATTAATTTACAGGTCACGAGACGACAACACAAAACCAACGCAAACAAGAACAAAGGTGGCAAACTGTTGTGCTCAGCGAACCGTATCGGATATCGAAATAACTTAACTGTTGTTGCAGATAAATTCGCTCAGTAGATAATTTTATAGAAATATCCGCCCAGTTTTAATTAAGTAAATATATTTATTAAAAATATAAAAAACGTAGAATAATTTTTTGATGATATTAAGAGTCAAAGTTTATTAAATTTAACCAACAACATTAAAAATTGTAATACAGAAATTTAATTTAACATTAAAGGTAAAATCTAAATTAATCCAAACTAGTTATTAAAAATTTAAGAAACTTCTTTACGACGCTGCTTTTACTTTCACTTGTCGCCATGCGGCTTCTTAATTGCTTCACTGCGTTAGCCAATCAGACTTCGTATATCAACACTATCTGTGCGGGATGTTTTGAACTGAGACTGTTGGAGACGGAGCGCTTTCCGTAGTATTAAGGTAATTGTTTTATTTTAATGTTACCACAGATTAGTTCGCTTCATAAGGTTAAAGAAAATTATGATTTGATCTGATAATTAATGAACAGTGTAAAAGTTTGACAAAAAAACGCTAACCTGTACCGCTATACCCTAATGGTTTTAATTATAATTACATTTTAACCAAGGTTTAAAAATAAGTCATAGGATGAGATTTTTAGGTACAAATTTTACCCTAATCTGAAAGTTTACATGTTAACATTTACCAAGATGTTATATTTATTTTGCAGTAGACTAACATAAACATTTATTTGAAATACTATATCATTGAAATAAGTTGAAAACAGGCAAGTCAAAAACGGTCTAACGCAGCAGTGTAGAGTTTCATGCATGTGGAAAGTTTTGTTGTTAGTTAACAACTTTTAATATAACCTCTATGTACATAGGTAAAGCTTACTGTGTAGAAGTATGAGCTGTACCCATTTTTAATATAAATTTTATTTAAAGAGGAAACATCAGTGACACTATACCATGGAAGTTAGTAGCGTATCATCGAACCAAAGTATTAAGTTGTCATCCACTGGTGCATCCGATGGTACAAATGAGCAGTCAGAACGTCATCCTTCTATAGAAACCCGAGTGTGTCTCATCGGATCTGCCATAAATAATGAAAAGCTCATTAAGCAATTAAAGGTAAATATCATTTTTATACGCGACATGTTTTCCTTGTTATCAAACATTATTAAACTATAATTTTATTTTTTTAATACCTAGTCGAAACTGCTCTTTACAGTTCTGTTACAGAAATCATAAACAAAGGGTGCAGGGGCCATATAACTTCCTACTGTGCTATTAGCGAAAAAGTTCCCGATTTCTTTCTCTGTAATCATTATTTGGCAATATTGTAAAGTGGGAAATCAATGCTTAATTTCTACATTTTTCTGATCTGAATCAATTCATCACACACATTATTGTATATTCACATAGGACATGTATATTATATATATATATATAACATAAGTAATTACAATCTAAATTTCCCTTTGGCAGTGTGTCAAACTAATAGAGGTGTTGGTTGTTGAAATAGTGAAACCAATAAAGGGTTCAAAGCCAAAATATCGACACAAAGTATTGAACATGGTAAAAATGCCTTGCAATTTTTTGCAGCAAACCTAATCACAGCTTAAAATACCAACTAAAAGTCTAAAAATACTAATTCACATTTCAAGCAATGTTTTTCTTCACCTGTTATTGCATTTGGAAAGTATATTTGGTTGCAGTATCAGGAGTACCTCTTAAATAATATACTAATTAAGCATGTGGCTGCATTGCATGTTTATTGTGCTTAGATTTTTTTAACTTATATTACATATGTGGAAGCTACACATTGTGGTGAACATGCTAGACCTCTTAGTAGATATAGGATTCAACTAAATCAGTATCAACGACATTTCAATCATATACAGCACACTCCAATAGTTTTGGTAATTGGATCGTTGAGAAGAGGTATCAGACGATAAATATTTATAAATCCTTACAATGTAATTTCCCCACAAGTAAAGATAGAAATGTCACATATCTGTTTTTTTATCCGTACCTAAATGAAAAAAACAAAAACAAATTATTTATGTATTTTTCAAGGAACTGAACATTCCTTACTTGACATCCACGGATGGAATGGAATATGCAGAAGAAGACGACCCTTATTATGAAACTGTGTTTATTATGGATGATTTTGATGGCAAAATATTTGATACCCTGAAAAGCACAGACAACCGAATTCTTGGCGCTCCTGTGATTGGTACTATAGTTGCAACTAATGAGGTAATTTCAGATATATATATTAGTCTGTAATAAATTATTTTTAGTAGTGGTAATGGATTGTTAATGTTAGTACAAAATACAGACTAAAGAAGTATTTAGTTTAATCTCAATATTATATACAATTTTTATTATTTAACATTAGTTGCTATTTAACTGCGATGTGTTTTGTTAGCTAATACTGGATAAAAACAACAGTTTTTAGAAATTTTTAGACATTCAAGCAATCTAAATAATATATTGATGTTAACCATTGTTTTTTTTCTCAGCCGCTACCATACACATCTCGGCCTTTGTATTGTACTTGCATGCAAGGATTGAATCTCTGCTTCACCAACTTTAAAACAAAGGAGCATCTTGCACACTTGGTTACCCTTTGTCATTACATGGGCGCTTGTATTAGGAAGGACATGAGCTCGAAAATAGACTACCTTGTGACCAACACATTACATGGTCCCAAGTATAGGGTTGGTGCATTTGTATTATTGTTGATTATTAAACAACGAGATTTCTTGTTGCATCGGTGGATTTTATACTAGTAATGTTAAATTTGTACAGTTGCACTTTTGTACCTTTATATACAAAAGCCTACTTGTGTATTTGTTAATATGGTGATGGCGGCAGATGTATAAAATAACTTGATAGTTACCAAACTTAGTACCGCCGCGTACTGGTTATCCAATTATATTATAAGCATGTTTTTTTTGTAATTAGGTACACACTTTCATGTCTATCTCAACTGTTAACGTGACTGATAATTTCAGACAGCTGTTAGTCTTGGCACAGCTGTAATGAAAGAGGAATGGATCCACAGATGTTGGGCAGCACGTCATCGTGATGAGCCGTGCAAAGCAACTGACGATGAATTTCTTGTTCCATGCAAATCAAAGCCTTTTGAAGGATGTACACTTAGTTTTCTGGGCTTTTCTGGTAAAGAATCTACTTCATAAATGTAGCATTTTAACAAATGCTGTTGTATTAAAACTGTTTTTCCCACATTCAGATTTGAATGTAATTTTGTGAATATTCTATACAAGGATGCAATAATAACAAACGTAAATTATTTCTTTGACACTGTTCTTGATCTCCAGGTTAATGCAACTATTTCTTTGAATTTTCCTCTCCAATTTTAAAACAGAATTCCTGTGCCCTAATGGAAAATAACACTGCATGACTACTATGATAATGAAGATTCATGTTCTTTTGAGAGTTTAAGACTGAATGGCGTATATTAAAAAGTCCCTATTTCACTAGATCATGAAAAGAGTCACATGGAAGAGCAAACTCGAGATCAGGGAGGATTAGTAGCAGATGCCGGTGATCTATCTTGCACTCACCTCGTGGTGGAAGAGAGCACGGTCACTTCACTTCCGTTTCAACCTCAAGGAAAACTATATATTGTTGTCCAAGAGGTAATTTTTGCTTCGTTGTAAAGTGGACAGTTTAAAATTTCCAAACCAGTCGCGGGATGTAGAGTGTATCAAAACTATAGCATGTGGGTATTGGGTAATCATGACCTTCAACTGGTAATTATTGGGGCTGTACTCATGAGATCACTTAATTACCTTTACTAAAAATGCCATCACGGCCTCTGCATTTAAAATCGTGATTGCTGATTATACATACAACTTTTACTAATATTCAAAGTAAAACAACTTATATATATTATATATATATATATATAATACCGG
>CH002213.1:207393-240815 GCA_000149265.1 Ciona savignyi | reverse complement strand
TTTATGACTTGTTATATATATTTTTAATATCTTAATTTACTATTCATTTTCACAAAAAAAAACATGTAGAATACAATCAATTTTAAAAAGACCCTTCGTAGATACACAGATACACTGCAGGATAAAATGTACAGTACCTATGATAGTTGATTTGACACGTTTTTACTATTGCAGTGGTTTTGGGGCAGTATCCAAATAGAAGCAAAAGCAGCAGAGTCGATGTATATATTTGAACGAGTCGAATATCCTGCAAGAATGACTCGAAGCTCAACCACTTCTTCTCTGCTGGGTAAGTCTTTTACTCTTCTGTTAAAGATCAATGATTGACACGAACCGGAATTTATAATAAAGGCACTCCGAAGTGGAGAGGTTCCACCAGTGGCTTATCTATGCGCTCAACAAGAGCCTCTGCAGGAAAAACTTCTTTTTCTCGAAAGCGATCCAGACTTCGCGAAGAAACACTTGCAAAACTAGCACAGGTATACAGCACTAAGCCAAAATACATTTGTCTATTTTGTTCTTTTAAATTTATGTTCAATTTTTAAGACAATTGAGTCCAACCCGAATTTTATAATGGATAATTAATACCGGTTATGCAGGAAACTAATGGGGAAAACTCAAGGCAACTGCCTCCACTTAAACGTCAGTCAACTGATACATCAGCGTGCATCCCAGATTCAATGTTGGACATGTCATGCAGCACAACAACCAGTGTGTTGTCTCCCCAAACTCCAGATAATGTCTTTAAAAGAGGTATGACATCAAAAGTTAGCAGTCTTGTTACTATTTTGGTGGTAACTGTCCTCGATCGAACGTAAATGATAGTGTAGCTCTTTTGCGACCTCTTCAATGAAAATTGCATGTGAAATTTGAGTAATATTCCAAAATATTTTTAACATGCTTTGAACACCTGGATTTTTGACCTATTTCCATTCTTAATATTGCTTAGTGTTTTTGAATAGATTTACTGATCCTCAACTTTAGAATTTGCATTTCCGCTTTTTTGAGCTTTGAGAAAAATGTTTTAGTGAAGGTTAAATCCACTCCAGGTGCAGAGAATCGAGGGACAAATATTTCATCTATTCTTCATCGAGTTAATCATGCACAAGCTCCAAAACACATTTCAACAGTGAGACGCAAAATATGTAGAAATTCCCGAAACACACCTCCCATGAATGTGGAAATAAGTTCAGTGGTTAGGTTAGAAAAAAGATTACAGCAGCGCAAAGATGATACAGAGAAGAATAGATCATTAGGTAATTTAAAAGTCCATGAAATGAAGCCATACAATTGCAATGTAAAATCTCAAAGCAAGTTAGCAACAAAGAGAAAGGGTGAGGATCTCAAAGCAACTGTATCTCAAACAGGTATCAAAGTTCACAAGAAAAATGTTTTTTACTTTCATTTTACAACTAGTCTGTTCGTTATTTGCAGAAGTAAGTGATTTTAAAACTCCTTTGGCCACACCACCGCCATGTAAAAAGTCTGGAACAAGATCATTTAAGCGTCGGAAACGTTTATCACTTTCTGTTGACACTTTGCAAGTCAGCGCTTCAGGTGTAGTTCGTAGACTCAGCTTGTTCACAACAGGTCATTCGAGGTCAGGTGAAAACAATCCAGAATTTTTATTAAATGAAGAAAACCAAACTGTCAATACAAGTTTTGAGCCAATTGAGGAGGAGGAGGATATTATAGACGAAGGTAGTTAAATCAAGACTTTGTGCAACATTTTTGCCTGGGCAGAGTTATTACTTGTCGTTTAGAATCTTTTTAGTTTAAATATAACTATGATGGAAAAGAGTTGAAAAGACTTTTTTTATTTTACAGAACAAACATCCAGTCCAGCTGCAATAGTTACCGCTAGGTATCAAGTAGCTATGGAGCTTCTACAAACGGAAAAAAACTATGTTGGAATTCTGCATACCATTTTGAATGTAAGTATGGAACGGTACCAATCATAACACATTTCTGATGGACGATTCTATTTTTCTAAAGTTATTCAAGAAACCGTTGGATGCTCCCAATCAAGCTGGTGGACCAATATTGGCTAGTGAGGATGTGAAAGCGATATTTGGATCTCTACCTGAAATCGAACTTGTGCATCAAAATATGAGCAAAGACCTGCAGAATGTCATGCAACAATGGAATGATACCACCTGTATCGGCCAAATTGTGCTAAAATATGTAAGAGTGTGCCCGGTGTGGTCTAAATAAGTTGTGTTGTATGCTTAGCACTGGTGAGCTTTATATTAAGATTTCAGTTCCTTAACATACTAAATTACCTTGTCCTGTTTACACATGTGTATAAAACAATAAAAGGAAGGAAAACTGCAAATTGCAGAAAATGTAACTGACTACAATAGAATATCAGTACTATTACTAAAATACTGAATGAAATAGAAGGTTTAAGATTTAAAATAGCAAAGTCCATTTATATCTGATCCTAGCAGATAATTGGCCTCTCACATTGCATTAAAAAAATTTAAGCATGTGTTGCTGTTGCACCGATTACAAACTATTTGAGACCAAATATTCCAACCCTTTCACCTTCCACATATCAAACAATATTTTAATTACTTTTGTTAAATATGACCGAGGTTGTTGTGACAGAAATCATGTTTCTTAATTCTTTCCGTTTTATACTATGATGTTAATTTACAACAATAGCTCATCTAATAACCACATTTTATGACAATTGGTAATAAGCCAGGCAGTTATGCAAGATTCAACAAGATATTAAATAGCAAATCCAGCAAAGCTGTAAGATTGGTATTAACAAACATACTCTCTATCCTTTGAAATCGGCTTTTTCTATTATTCTCATGTAAAATTTAATATTATAGAATACTGAAAAGCACTTACACTTAACATCAAGTAAACAGATACCAGTTGACTAAATATACTTTATTAATGCATAATATTAAGTCTTATTCTTTTAACTGTATTTCCACGCGCTGTCAAAATAGATTGGGTATTTATTATTTTATTTATGATTTTATCACCAATGTCGGATGTGAATTTCTGTCTTTTCTCACTTACTAGCAGCACAAATAAGATGAAATGTTAGTCTCAATCCTGTATCTGCACAAGAGCTATACTACATTTGAAGGTGTTACTTCTTTCAACTCGTCTTAGTTGCCAGTGATAAATCTAACCATATTAAATCTCAACTGCTGGCCACGAACAATCGAATAGTTCAAATCTCAGTTCAAAGTGCACGATACTAGTCTAATACTCAATAACAGTTTGTTAATTAAATGCTAACCAGGAAATGTTTGTAGGCTGAGGAAATTGGACGGTGCTATCCTCCGTTTGTTAATTTCTTTGAATCGAGCGTGGAGACGATTACTCGGTGCGAGTCGCGATCATCCAGATTTCATGCATTCCTTAAAATCAATCACGCCAAGCGGGAGTGTGGGAGACAAACGCTCGCCGAACTCCTGATCAATCCAGTACAACGTGTGCCGAGGATCATTTTGCTTTTACAAGGTTGGTGTAGAGCCAAACTTGCTGACACATGGATATTGCACATCATATTGAATGGCAAATTATTTTAGTTAATTGTCTTCTAATATATGGAGATAATGCTTCTTGGCTTATCTTTGTGACCAAGTACATTTAAAGTATAAATGTTAGTTAAATACGAAGCCTACAGGGTGGATAAATATATATGACAGTTTCAAAGGAATACACTGTCTGGATAAAAATACAGCATAACCCTTGGTCATCATGTCTTATTCCTTTTTTGTTTTTGGTTTTGGGCAGTTTTGCTTATAATTACTGTTGAATGCTACTTCTCACTATAAGCATAGTGCAAAAAAAAACTGAGACTACTTGGTTAAAATTTTATCACAAACCAAGTGACTACCTTTCAACATAGCACCATGTATTAACGCTTTGTGAGCACAGATATTAAGAAGCACACCGAAAGGGAGAACAGCGACCACCCAGATATATCCAACATACAATCGTCGATTGACGCGCTTAAGAAAGTAATGACGTACATCAATGAAGATAAACGAAAAACTGAATCACAGAAACAGATATTTGACATTGTATACGAAGTGGAAGGATGTCCTCCAACCATAGTTTCATCACACAGGTGCCCCCTTTATACATGTAATATTCGATAATAGTCCTTATACTTATAGAAATGTTTAAGAAACCTTAAGGAAATACATGAGTGCAAGTATTCGTTAAAAACATTCAGCAGCTTAATCGATGCATTTTCCGATATATATATACATGAAAATAAAAATTGTCTTTAAGGCCAATACACCTTTTCGTCTAGGACGGTTATTGCTCTGATATTTTTGCTGATAAATACAAACTTGAATATTTTCGAATTTTTTGTTTCAGGCAATTTGTTGCAAGAGCCGAGATGATAGTTGTGGATGACAACCTGTGTAATAAAGGAGATCACATAAGTCTCTTTGTCTTCTCGGACTGTATCGAAGTAAGTGGGCTGGTTGATGCATTTCTTAAGCTTCCACGGTATACAACTGAAGGTCAATGGTCAAATCATCACAGTCATTTGACCTGCCCTTGTATTTATAAACTGTTAATAGTTAATCAGTACACAACTTTTTAAATAATACTTTATTTTTATTACTCTACATTGCCATAAATCAGATTGTAACAATAGTCCACAAATACATCTGTTCATAACAGCAGCAATGTCAGTTTTACTATTTTATTACCTGTTGTCACTTGATGCGATTGTGTGAGTTCGCTTACTTGTGTATTTTGTACGAGTTGGCCTACACTTACTTTGTCCACCACCTAATTTGCTACCCGCAGTACTATAAAGAAACGTTTTAAAGCTTATGCTAGCACCTAGCTGTCAATCAAATCTCTGAGAGACTGTGTCGCTTTGATCCATGCACCCATTTTTGCTGACTTGACAATTCAGCAATTTTAATAAGATAAATATAAGGAACGCATGCCTAAATCGCTTGTATTTCCTTAGGCTATTAGAAATTATTGTATTTTGTTGTTTTGAACTGTAGGCCTATTATATTTCGAATCGTTATCTGGTTTAATGATGTCCAGTATTTTAACCATGACGTTGGATTTAGAATAATTTCCATTTTTTAGTTTGTCAACATAAATATTTCTTATTTGTCTTGTAAGTGATCACACAAACTACGCAGTGACTTAATGTGTTTGGATCTTACACAGGGAGTTGTGTTACATGCAATTCATGGCAGGTTGCAAAACGTCGGCGTGGGATGAAGAGCCAGAGTATGAAGAGCCCAAACGTTCATGCTCGTCCACCATCTGCGATCCGATGTTTAAAACACATCAAACTTATGTCACTTTCACATATCAAAAAAGTAGTCAACATAAACGATTCTGAAGGTAGTATGCTTGGATTAAACATATTTCATTCCCAATCCAATTTGTTGCAACTTACAATATTGCTAAGAATTAATGGTCAAAGTAAAATTTTGGTTTCAAGGGATTCGAATCTCTTAAGAGTAACGAATTCAAAAACCCTCTTATAAAATTGTTATCGCTTTATTTAACTTTTTGTTATCAATCCAATTGCTTAAATCAAACAGTAATATAAATTGATATAGATTGTCAAAATGCAATTTCTCTGTTCTGCCGCACGCCGACAGACACACAAGACTGGTTGTATACTTTCAAAGTGATGTCATGCTCTCAGGATAGCACCAATCAGTCGAAAGAGGTAACAGCATGTATTATACTTAACCACCATGCAAGATGCAACACAGCTCCACATATTGCACACTGGTGAACCATAAACAATGAACAGCCTTAGACAGAAAGCAATGGTTGATGTTGTTGCAATATACAACTAGCAAGACTAATATTGCTTAACTATTTGACTGATGAAGCTGTAATGGACCTTGAAATATTTTGTTAATACTTTTCTTCCTTACTCCTTGCGCTGTTATGTATTGTTTAAAGTATCTCTTTCATGTATTTTATTGTACTTAGTTAACCATTTGCCTGAGCCCCATGGTTATGCTGTAGATAACCAGGTTTTCTTCTGGTTTATATTCTTGTAGGTTTATCACCCAGTTATTTCTGCTTCCATGCCTATTTAATAATTCATACTAAAAATATGCAAATGTGAATATATTGTGCTGGTAATGGATTTGGTCTGAATCTTTTTGTTTTCCGCCAAGCAGGATGAATCGAATAGCAACGACAAAGAGAATGATGCAGCAAATGTAGGGAAAAGCCGTTTGCTGCGCTTGCTATCCAAACATCGAGCGAACACCATGTGTAAGGCAATAGATGACAATTTTATTTGTTCTGTCAACTCCCATGAACTTGATGTTTGCACAGTGGATCTTGGCTCAACTTTAGGCCGGGCAGTCAGGTAACTTCTTTTAGTATTTCAAGAATTTTTTGGCAATTTTGATTGATTTAAATCCCGGTGATTTTTTGAACCTTTGTTTTTTTACTCTGAATTACTCTCGTGAACAATTTTTGTTAAATGTTTTGAATATTATGAAATATCATTAAAGAATGAAATTAACTTGTGTAACAGCAGTTGTCAGTGTTGCTTTTATTAACCATGAAATATATCTGTAATAAAATGTCTTCTTTGCTTGTAATCAATCATCGAATGGGAAATAGCACAAATCAAATATATATTCTGAATTTTTAATCACGAAAAGTTTCTAGACGACCAAACAATTTCCTTCTTTTATTTTCTGTTAAATCTCATTTCTGTAAAAGTACTAACATTTTACTTATTTTTCAGAGCTGCTAAAAAGTCGAGCCGCAAACTGACCAGGGCATTTTCGTTCAGCCGAACGCCTCGTCGTGTTGTTCAGCGAGCTGTCGGCAACATGCTCAGCCCGTCGCAACAACGACCTCCGATTGGTTTAAGTCGAGCAGATAGCACCACATCACGGGACACTGTAGATGATGATGAAATGAGCGATGGCACCGGCCTCACTCCCAGCATGAGTGTCGCCAGTCTGTGCACTCCACAGCGGGATCGGCGTGGAAATAGGCTGGGAAGCACATCCAGTTTACAGGTGCATGACGGCAACGACTCCGAACAAAATCATGCAAGGGGAAAATTTGATATTTTTGACAGTAGCTTTGAATCCCCATCATCAAACAGTGTATCTGCTTTAAAAAGAAAGTTTAAATTAAAAAAGTCCAAATCAAATTTTTGTTCATAGTTTTGAAACAAAATATAATTTCTTTGGTTTTCTAAGTTCACCTCTAATAGTGCAATAACCACATTTCAATACGTTTCATAACTAAGCAAAAACAAATACCACGTTTTTAAGTTTCCATTTCACCACTAACTAAAATCACTTTTGTTTTCGGGCACTGTTTGGCGTGTTGTTCATCTTTTGGTGCTGCAGTTCAATGAATCCAAAGACTTCGTTCCATTGATGAAACCTTCGGTCAGCACGATGACTCTTGCCCGCCCTCCAACGGCAGCAGACATGGCTGAGTTCCCGGCAGTCCCAACTCCCCCTGTTCGGAGGAGAAAAACGAGAGTGATAAAAGCAGCCACTGTAGCTTTTGGACGGACTGCTTCATTTAGAAAACGAGTAAAAACTGAAACTGCAGTGTAGTTATTACTTTCGTGTTTTGTACAAATCATACCCGAGTAACCAATTTGTTGGTTATCTTGTTATTGTTATACAATGCATATCCACTGCCATTATTATGCTGTTAGGTAGGCTGTAAATTTCCTGGCCATGTATGATACTTGTATATCGTGGGGTAACAAAATTTCTATTGGTCAGTTAAACCAACGACTTATTCTATGCATTAATATTATTCTTCTGTCCGGATTTTGTGCATATTCTTTGGATTTTCATTTCGAAGTTTATATGGTGGCTTTATAAATTGGAGAGTTATTTATTTTCTTTCACTGTTGTAATCTGAGTAGTTACCTCACTGATTTGGATTCAACAATGGCACACGTCAATTTTGCATGCGCATGGTCACTCTCGTTTAGTTTGGCATTGGAATAAATACATGTAAAATTCAAATACCAATTGGGCGATATATTGTAAGCGATTTGTGCTATAAAGAAAATAATATGCTGCTGTTTTTTTTCCATTAAAAGCATTGTAAGGTAATAAAAATTTAAGTGACACTTGTCATGTTTCATGCATTACAACTCTTGCCGTTGCCAGTTTATTGGCGAAACGTATTACAAGCCATCGAGGTTCTAGCTATACTTAGGGTCGGCGGGCAAGATGTAAAAAATGAAGTTCCTGTTGGGCCGGATTAAAACATGAATAGTATTCAGTATCTTAATTACAAGGTATGGTTAGATACAGTCTGCCGGTCGATCAAATTTCGTTCACGGCCGGCCCGTGGGCATAAATTGCCCATGCCTGATCTATACCGTACACACGTAGTTTGGTCTATGCAGAAATTTATACAGCAAATCTCTAGTTTGTATATTACAGTACAATCTAAAAATAAAAATTATTTAGAACTGTATAGGCTGTAATGTAAAAATTAGTTTATTATTATTATTACGTTAAAATACTGCAACCAAGAACCACGAAAGGAAACATTCTTTTAGACTTGCCCATCGCCGAGTCTTTAAAGCAAGTAATCCAATAATAAACAAGGTAATTACTTGTATGTACTAGTTCTTTATTTATATCGGTATGATTGTTAAAAACTTTCAAAGATAGATGTATCACTATTGTAGTAATACTTTAAAATATAAAACTAAAGCCATCAATTGCTCTTAATTTTGATGCAACACAAACAGAGAAAAACTAATTTTAACCCAGCCCCAACAACAAACCAACACCGCAATTGTTATTTTAAGGTGCAATATTTCTCCATTCTTTTATAGGCTTGATTTTTTCGCATAACTTATTCAATATCACTTTTATCTACTTTTTCAGCAAAAATCTATAGCCAATATTTTACTCAGCTAGTTGCACTTCTGGTTTCCCTTTAAAAATCTGCCATACTGTCATCTTGGTTGAATACTGACTCTAACCAATATGTTGTACTAAGTGCTAGTACTTCAAGGACATTTTACAAACTCAGTGAATTTATGACCATGGAGAAAAAGTTACCTAACTCTAACTGTGACTCACCTGACCCATAATTTAAGTTAAAATGCAATATTTGTGAAAAGTAAATTTCCCCACTGGGCAAGTTAGAAATAACATATACATCCAAATAAATGAAGCAGAACAACAATAAACATTTATAATCCGCTTTATCATCAATAACCCAAAAAAATAGGATGCTAACCTAAACAGTACTCCAAGGAAAACCGAAGCTGGAAATGTTATACTGGTACCTCAATATAATAATGCATCGGTAAAATATACCAAAACTGATATCATATTAGTAACGCTGTCTGTTTCAATCTGATTGTTAGTCCAACACAGAATGATTGAAAGTGACTTTAACATTTTATTCATCAATTTTTCAGTTTGGTACATTCAACTGGAACAACACGTGATGGTTGGTTCTATACCAACAGAAAAACGATACCTGTAAATTGGTACACACTCTAACTGTGCTTTACAGAACAGGTTAGCTGATATATCATTGTGTTTGTTTTTGTATTATGTAGACTGTTATTCTAAAAGTACAATAAAACCTAGAGAGTGTCAATCATGTTTAGCCACCACTATTTGTAAAAACAATATTTATGGTATGCTATAAGTTTGTGCAAGCAGAAATGTCCATATCCCAGATTAACTATTTAAAATTACACATAATACATGGTGTATATAAATTGTTTCAAGCAAAAACCAAAAGTTCCCCAAGCTATCCATACAAGCTTGGCATCTATTTTGTGTAAGCAGCATGTGGCTGTGTTAACACAGCTAACATTTGGTTTTGACCGTATTTTAGAAAATGATCTAGTGTCTCCAAATAATCTAACCAGCTGGACCACATTCCACATAGACACACAGATGAACAAATGATAACTAAATTGCGATGGAATATTTATTATTTTACAATTTTACTAAATGTACTGAATTATAATTCCCCCATGGTGATTTACCCCAAATTCGCCAATACACATCAACAGCATATGAGCTAACAGCAAAAGATCCACTTTCATTGGCCCAATAATTTGTTTTAAAATGAGGTGTTAAAGATGATCATTAGTTGCACTTTAAGAAATTTACTGAAAACATTAAGATGGGTATGGGTCAACTCAGGCACATCTTTTTTTATTTTCCAAAATGAACTTGGTTATTTTAGTTTAATAGCCTACCGTATATACTTGCCTATGGATCGCAACTTTTTTCCTTATATTTTTTCAAATAATATAGGTGCGACCAATCCGCTTGACATAAGTGCAAATCGCCACCAAATTGGAACAAAATTGAAAGTTTTCGGCTATTGCAAGTTATTCATGAAAATCGTATGGTCTGCGCTTGCGTACATGCACTTATTATCGCTCACAGGTGTCGATAAGCATATTTTGATTATATTAAGCCCCACAAAAAAAAGGTTATTAGTGCAACTTATATGCGAGTCAACTCTAAATAAAACTTTTATAACACAAAACTAATAGTGCGACCTATTGGCGAGCAATACAGTACCGGTATTTATTGTTTCAGTTAATTTTATATTTCTACTGCATTCTTAATAATTTGGAGTAAATTTGTAATCAAGTTTAAAAATATCTGATAGCGAAGAATATCAGCACATACAGTACTAAAAACGGCTGTACTTTTAAAATTAAGCATTAAAACCGAATTATTACTGGTTTGAGTTCAGTTTCTTGGGATTTCTTGAAAAGCGATTTAATTGGTTTAAGGCACAAATTTTTTTTGTTAAATTTTCTGTTGATTTAAATTGGTTTAAGTGTCCAGTTGCCTTATTTACTAAAACAGTTTAAGATATATAAGTGTAAGAAATAAAGTTTTTTTTGTAACCTGAAGGATCATTGCAAATAACCACCTTCAACAAGAAAAATCAAAATTATTAAAGCAAGTAAAAACAAAACAAAAATATTAGTTTTCTTATAATTATCTACATCCCTCTTATTCGTTAAAATTCCCGTCACATTTACCAAATGAATACATTATATATATTAGTAAGAAAAATCAACATTATAAATATTAGTAAGAAAATTCAAAATTATTAATGCATGTAAAAAATGAATAGATTATACCTAAGTTCAGTCGTTTATAATGTAAGTACTGATATCAACAGCTTAGATTTTGGTAATGGTTAACTGATCACAAAAAAAATCAGTTAAATGGCTGACCGTTTCTTGGCAATTGTTTTGTCCGCTCAAAATTATGGTTTACTGAAAACTGGTTTACATAAAATAGGTTAACCATTCTTGAATTTTGTTAGTGGTTAACTTATAACAAATCATTTTAACCAGTTAACTGATGCACAATGGCCTACATAATGTGGTTCATTACAATTTCTGTTACTAAACTATTAATTATATTCAGGAACTGAAAAGAAATGGCCACATCAAGGGAAAAAAGGTTGATTGAAGATTTGCAAGCAGATTTACGACTTCTATCCAGTGAAACCAAACGGCGGTACCCCCCTGTGAAAGAAGCTGCAGAATCTGCTGTGATGAAAATTCGTACAGCTATTCCTTTATCGTCAAGTCACATGACATCGCCTAAAATTGTTGCATTACTACGCGAATCTTGTAATGACATCATGCAGCCGTTTATCATGGGATGTGATACCCGCAGTTTACAGGTTATGCAGTTGTGTCTTACTGCAATTCAAAGAATTGTCACCCATGAAATCATGGATGAGAAAAATGCCTTCAGTGTAGTGAACATGCTGTGGCTTGTTTATGAGCAGGGACTTGAAGAACTGCAACTTCGATTGCTTCAAACTATAATTGTTCTTGTTACGTCAAAGTATTGTGGACTTAAAGGCCAGCCTCTGGCACGAGCAATTGTACTATGTTTTAGATTGCATTTCACCAAAAATGAAGTGACAAATAATACGGCGGAGGCGACCATACGGCAAGTTGTGTCGCTTGTGTTTGACCGAGTTGTGGAAGAAGACGAAGAAAAATTAGTTTCTGATTGGTCAGGAGAAGAGTACTTGCCGAAATCTGGCTCCAATAAATTTGATGCTCCTGTCGACCTAACACCAACAGTAAAGGATGCTTATCATCTGTTCCAAGATTTGTGTCAGCTCGTGAATGCAGATAGTCCCCGTTGGATAGTAGGCATCACAGAAATGACAAGAACTTTTGGTCTGGAACTTCTGGAAAGTGTTTTAACTGAATATGAGACTATTTTCAAGAAGCATGCTGAGTTTAAGTTTCTGCTGAAAGATCGAGTATGTGCACTGGTCATTAGGTTGTTTTCACCAAATATAAAACACCGTCAAGGAGCGCCACCACCACCATCCGGTTCTTTGCAAACTTCCCAAAAGGAAAAACCTTACTTTCCCATTTCTATGCGGCTGCTCAGAGTCGTTTCAGTTCTGTTGAAAAAGTACTACAGTTCTCTTATTACCGAAAGCGAAATATTTTTGTCATTGCTCATAAAGTTTTTGGACACTGACAAACCGTTTTGGCAACGAGCACTCGCCATTGAGGTTATCAGTCAACTTTGTGCCCAGCCAAGACTTTTGAAATCATTCTGTGTTGCCTATGACATGCAAGCTCACAGCACGAAGATATTTCATAACCTTGTTTCATCCTTAGGAACGTTTATACAAAACTTGTTTATTCAAGCACAAGCCAACAGTGGATCTTCCAGCTCCTTGCTTGATACAAGTTCACCATCCACATTTACATCACAACATCATTTCGACTACCATGGTGTAGCAGTCCCGCTTATATCATTGCCAGTTGGACCATCAAACTCTCTAAAATACATGTTTATGGAAATGCTAGATAAAATGGATCCACCACCAATACCAGATGGATATATTTTGACCATGGCATATACATCAATGTTGGATTTGATACGTGGCCTATCAGCACTAATAGATAATGACCTTGCAAATGAAAGTGAAAAAAGGGATAAATCGGATGTAACTGCTGTTCTTCAGAAAATGGTAAATTCCTCATGGTCAGTTGTGCTTTCAATTCTGTCCCTGCTTTTAGATGCCAGCAATGATGAATCCTGCACAGACAGTATATTAAAATGCATTGAGTCCTTTGCTGGGGTTTGCGGACAATTAAAGTTAAGTTCAGCAAGAGATGCGTTTATTATTGTTTTGTGCAAAGCATCTCTTCCACTGCATTACATTGTACCTGTCCTTGTTGCATCAATGCCAAGACTTCCGCATAAGATTTTCCACAGCGACATCAGTGACCAGCAGAATGTGGTTGCAGTTGGTCAGTCATTTCCCAACAATAATAGTTTGCAACCTTCTGCTTTAAGTTCAGTATCTCTGACAGCAAAAAATGTCCAATGCATGAGAACCATTATTACTCTTGCACACACACATGGGTCACATATGAACACTGCATGGCAGTTGATTTTAACCACACTTCAACACCTGGTCTGGATATTGGGTTTAAAGCCTACAGGTGGTGGTCAACTGAAGCCCAATGCAAGACCTAGTGGAGATAGTGGCAGCAACACAGTAAACACTATCCTGACTACTGCAGTCTTAACTGATCTTCCAGTATTGTCAAATATGCTAACCCAGCTGTTTGAAGCATCCCAGAACTTAGATGATGTTGCATTACACCATTTAATAAATGCTCTTTGTTCATTGTCAATTGAAGCAATGGACACTGCATACAACAGCAGCATAAAAGAACCAAGTTTATTTGCTGTAGCTAAGTTACTTGAAACCGGGCTAGTTAACATGAATAGAATAGAAGTTCTGTGGAGACCAGTGACCGGACATTTATTGGAAGTCTGTCAGCATCCAAACCCTATGTTAAGAGAATGGGGAGCGGAAGGCGTCACATCACTCGTAAAAGCTGCTTTAAAACATTACCGCGGTGATCAATTGAATGATAATCCAAGAATGTTACACATGTTTTTGTTACCCCTTAAAGAAATGTGTTCATTTTCTTTCCCAGACACCCGACAAAAGCAATTAGATGCGATTTTACACATTCTACATAGCTGTGGTGATTCTTTAAGTACTGGTTGGCTGGATATTTTTGATATTATTGGATCTGCTACGGAGGAAACAACAGAGTCATTAGTTCGCCTCGGATTTAAAAGTCTTCAGCTTGTGATATCTGATTATCTGCATTCATTGCCCACAAGTTCAATTTCTGAGTGCATAGATGTGGTCGCGTTGTTTGCAACTCAGAAACAAGATTTTAACATAAGTTTGACAGCGATTGGCTTATTATGGAGTATGTCTGACTACATGCAGCAAAACCATGAGAAATTAAGGCCGGGATTAATAGAGTTAAGGGAAAGTGGTATGCACACAAAGTACAAAAATGTACCACCTACAGCTGTTCTTTGGATGGACCTCTTTTGTAAAATGGGCAAGTTGTGCATTGACACTAGGCCAGCAGTGCGAAAAAGTGCAGGACAAACTTTGTTTTCAACAATCTCTGCACATTGGTCCACCATGTCTAAGGAAACCTGGCATGAAGTCATTTGGATTGTTCTATTTCCCTTAATGGATGAGGTGCAGAAAGCCTCTGTAAATGCATCCAGAGACCGGGATGATTCACATGAGACAAATATTTTAATGCATCACTCTAGAGACACAGAAGAAAAACAATGGCAGGAAACCAGTGTGCTAACATTGGCAGGAATTGCCCGGGTGTTCAAAACTAAACGATCAGTTTTATTAGAAATGGACGACTATGAATTAGCTTGGAAAAAGGTGCTGGAGTATGTGCAGGCAGCTGCCACCAGTAATAGCACTGAAGTGTCTAGAGCTGCTCTTTGTAGCTTTGAAGAGGTTTTAAACCCGACATCAAATGAAGGCACCACTGAAAATATATCTCTTTGGCTGTTTGCTTGGAAAGTCTGGTGCAACATTGGCATCAAAGCTACCATACAACCGCCACCAGGACAAGGATCTCCAGATGAAATTTTATCCCAAGCTTATCTGACTTCCCTAGTTATCCTTTTTCCTACATTGCATAAACAATTCATGGAGAAATTTACAACTCGAGATTTTAAACTGTTAGCTCAAGTCCTTTATGGCGCAGTGTCCGTTCCTGTCCGATCAGACGCAACTGCTTTCATTTTACCCACTTCAAATGATGTGCTTACACCATTGCAGGAAGCAGTTGTAAATGCTATTGATATTGTACAAAAATCTGTGTCTTCCAAGTCTGATAGTTTAATTTATCCTGCTGTATTTGACTTCCTTATTTCTATTATTCATTTTGCATCAAATCCTCCAACTTATGGCGATATAAAAAACCACATTGGACCCCCTGACAAAAATAAATGGGTTTGTATAAATCATATTCAGTTTGCAGAATATTGTATCAGAATGGTTGTTGAAATTTTTCAAATGACCGCATGCCACAAAGCAGTGATTCGTCATACCATTTTAACTTCTATTGTAACTGCACTGAGAAATCCTATCAGGAAAAAATACAATACAAGAAACACTACAACATGGCAACTGGCTGCTAATGCATTGATCAAAGTTCTGCAAGCTGGCCTCCCTGTTGTAAGACAACATCCTCAGCTGTCCTTATTTGACAACTTATGGGATGAGTTATCTGGGTGCATGGAAGACTTCCTGTTTCCACCTTCCCTTCCTCCTGCATCACTCTCGGTGGAAAACCACAAACAACTTGAGTCATTTGATGTATTAATCATAGATCTCATCCGAAGTGAGATTCTTCCTTATAGTTCCACATTTCCAAAGGAATTTTTGTCAAAAATTATCAGCATCTTGAACAAAGGATCGGTACCTGCTTCCACCCGAGACATTGACATTCAAATAGGAAAGGAGCGTAGAAGAGATGAACTGAGCAAACAATGTTTTAGTACATTATTCCAGTTCTCAATGCTTCCTTCTGTTAATGGTGGAGACCATGAATCCAATGAGCACAAGCTGTCGGAAATTAATGAAATGACAGTAACAAGTCTTGTGCAGCGATGTCGAACTTCATTAACCCAATATATCAGTGCAGACCGCCTTAAAACCCATTTCCCATTTCCGGAGTCGCAGCTTAATGAAGTAATGTTTGCTCTTAAAGCTTTAGATGCGCTTGTACAAAGCTTAAAATCCACCAAACAGAAAGTAGACAAATCGCTTTGGTGTTGTGTTTTAGACATATACCCTGTGTTAGTTGAATGCATACCTACATCCTCACCAGATGTAAGGAAAAGTGTTGCACAAGTGATAGGCCATTTTCAAGCATTTATGTCTGCAGATAAAATATATTCATAAATACAACTGTGTATACTGTGCAATATTAGTTTTTAGTTCCAATTGATGTCACATATAAAATCTAACAACTATTAAATCGGTGTACTGAACTGATCAATACTATTTGTTGCCTTTCGTTGTTGGCCATCACTTATCCGCATAACCCTTATGACATATGTATTACTTTTCAATTTTTTTTCAGTGAAATGCTTAGTTCAGGCCGAGAAGGCACATTTATGTTGCATAAATTTAGGTTTAGTTACAAAAGTCACATTCTGCTAAAAAGGTTTACATTGTTATTTGCACTATTATCTCCATTCTTAATGCAATGTATCCTTATTACTCAAACTAATTGCTTGGCTAAACTTTAGAATACCAACATACAGTTGCATTATAGCGTGGTATGTGGGCAGGTGTTCTTTTTTAAACAAATATGTTTTTTTATTTGGAATAGTACTGGTACATACTAACTACTATATCTACTTACTTTGTTTTGTTTAGAACTACCATATTTCATTAATTGCTTTAAACAATATTTGCGTTTTACATGTATGCTCAAACAAGAGGAATTCTTGTGTAAATGTTTTCCATAAACTCTTTATCATTTAAATTTTAGTTGGTTTATTTCTCTCTATGTGTATATAGAAATACAGGATTCTGTTTTTCATACTGAGCAAAACACAAAGGACGCTGTAACAACCCATTGCACCATTTGTGCAATTAAATTTAAGTTCTTACATCCCATCATATATTATGTATGCGCTGCCACCAACAAACCGCCCAAAAATACGATATGGTATATTTGTTTTCCCCGTAAATTAGAAAATGCAATAGAGCGTTCTCGTGCTAACCGTCAGTTACAGTGTGTTGTGTATAATGGAGGCTTTTCTTCCAATTTAGTAGGACTCTTAAATCTTTATTGCCTTGCCCAAGGACACAACCAACCGGTTTCTAACCTCCAACCCATGGCTAAAAGGCAACGCACTAACCCACCAAGCTTTTCTGGCGGACTCCCAACAACGTTAGCGCTATGTAAGTTCCTTACTGAGGCTTACGACCAAAAGTTAGTTGTATTTAATTCACGCCTAGCACAATGGTTTGTTATTAAAACAAACGGTAATGAAACCCGAACGAACACATTTAATTGTCCGGCCGGTTAAGGTTGCAGGTGCGAAACTGGTTGCTAGCTAGTCAGTTGTGTCCTTGGGCAAGGCACTTAACGGACATTGCCTGAACCGAGCGGATTAATAGGTTCTACCAAATTAAAGGGACGTGTCTATCATATACAACACACTGAAATATCTCTGGTAACCCGACGATGGTCGCGAGGTGATCTGACCATCGCCCGTGTGTTAACCCCCTTGGTTTTCCCATTCGCGGGGATAAACATGAATATCATATACAACACTGCTTCGGTGCCAACGGTTGTAGCATTTTTCGAAGGTTGAACACGGTTAGGGTCCATTTTAAAAGATGATAATATATATTTTTGTTAGGGTCAATTTGAGTACATGATATGCTATATATTTTTGTTAGGGTCCATTTTAGTAGATGATATATATTTTTTGTTAGGGTCCATTTTAGAAGAAAGCATGGGTTTTTGTTCGTTTAGTTTCTTTTTTTAACACAAAGGGCAAAAAAAGTCTTAAGTATCTAAAATCGTCAAGATCTTACGATTTACCGAGTGTTTTGCTGTGTAACAATTGGGAAACTCGCGAAATCCCCAATCCTTGGGTGGTTGGAAGCGGCATCACGTACAAAGATTTACACCCACCATAGTATTTTGTTTTACTGTGCAGTTTTGATTGACTCGAGCAAACCTGAATGAAATAAAGGTAATTATTAAATATCGGTTAGTTAATTTGTTGCCCAAATAATTCTCGGTTCTAACTTTAAATTTTAGTTTCTAAAATAATCTAAGACTTTCTTTAGGTGGGTCGTTAGATTTATTTGTCAAGATTTAGACTATATGGAAAATCTAATTTCAAACCGATGGTCCAGCTCCTAGTGTCTAAGTCCGACTGATTACCTTGTTGGGTTCGAAACTGGTCACTAGCTAGTCGGTTGTATCCTTGGGCACGGCACTTTAACATACATTTCCTGAACCCAGCGAAATGATGCGTTCAACCAAATTAAAAGAACGTCCAAACCATACACAACATAATGCATTATAGGTCCGGTAACCCAATGGTGGGCACGAGGTAACCTAAACTGACGATTGCCCGTATGTTGACCCCCCTCGGTTTTCCAAATTACGGGGTAAACATGAATATCACACGGGGTAAACATGAATATCACATGTCTAAAAAAAAACTAAAATCGAGATGTTGTCCAACAAAATAAATATCGTTACTGTTACGTTGTGTTTAGATAAAGTTAAAAACTGATTTAAGCATGGTTATGTTTCTGTATATTTACTGGAAAACGGTTCAGGTTGGAAATTGATTCTCACATCTCTTCAAATTCTATTTCGGAAATATTTAAACCTCTTTTGAAATATTTCATCTGTTTTAATTCTTCAGAAAAACGGTAGGCTATATCTTTAAAATCTATTTCGATTTGTGTTAGTTTTGATTGTTTAAGTATATATCAATTATACACTTGGGGTATTTCTATATGTTTCTGCAATTAGGCATGTTCGCTTACTCACCCAAACGAAAACACCCCAAACTTTGTGATGATGTTTTTTATCAAACATATAAAAAGGTTGTTTTGTCCGTGCTTTGTTTTTTCGTTAAAAGCCAACGCACTTAACCGCCAGACTAACTGGCCGTAGCAAATATAGATATCAAGTTTGGATTGGTAATTCGGGAACCCATTAGTTTCTGTTTGCAGAAACAAATATTAAACACTTTGTATAAGATATACCAAGAGTAATGGGATAGCCAGGGAACTCGATTGTTCTGCATGCAGAAAAATATAGCGTACTCTTAACAGGGGGTTTAAAAATAGTGGTGGATATCACGTGGTTGACACTCTCTAGTTTTGAATAAATTTTGTGTGATAAAGGTCGTGATAACTATTGATATTTTAAGATAACACGTCTACTACTTAATGGACATTCACTGGGAATGTATATTAAATTAATCGTTCGTTCATGGACACCAGTGTTTTTTTCCCTAGAAATATAAAACGCGGAACAACGGAAGTAAAAGGTTAAACCCGTTTACGATGTACAACAGTTCTAAGAATTGCTCGTTTTTTAATTAAACCATACTTTTTCGACTGGTAATTTTTGATTTAAAAATGTAAAATATAAATACCGAATATCAATATTTTTAATATTCACGCAATTATAGAGTTTTGTGCACTTATTCTTGGCATATGTTATAGCCCTTAAATAACTTTAATTTGATGTATGGTTATTTACAATATGCACAAAGCGTCTAAATATATTTAGAACGGTGGCACCTCGGAAAAGATGTTAACTTTTCGTTTCCGTTTTCCGTATTTTAAGGTAAAATAACTTTGGTTTCATGGACTGATGAAAATTATTTAGCTGATTTAGTTGCCTCCGTCTAATAAAAACTTAACTTCCCCTTAATTCATATCACATAGAGATTAAAACTGTATAGGCTTGGATTACTGCATAATAAGATCATCATGACCAGCTTAGATGAAATATGCGAAAATGTTAAAATGGGAAGGGAGTATGCCTTGCTTGGAAACTACGATACTGCTCTTGTTTATTACCAAGGTGTTCTGCAACAAATACAAAAACGTTTGCAAACACTCAATCATGACAGTGAGACCAGAAGCTTATGGCAAGGCGTGAGGCAGGAATTGTCACAAGAATATGAATATGTGAGAGATATCACTACTACTCTGGCAAGTTTTAAGATAGAAGGGAGTTACACTGCACCACCACAGCGAGGTCGAGGATTTGAAGAGCCAACACGTGACCCAGATGTCTGGCCACCACCCACTCCAGCTGAACAACCACAACCCCGAGCTCCATTAAATAAACGTAATCCCCCACGAGTTGCAAATGTTCGGCCTAGTCCTAATCAACCCTCTGAGCGTCGGGCTGGTGTTAGAAATAATGTAGGAGCAAGTAACCAACGCCAAGTTGAACCAAAACGTCCAATGGATAAGGTTAAGAAAGTCGGTCGATCTAATTCCCCTAAAAGACAACAGCCAAATGAAAATAAGGATGAAAAACGTTTTGACCCAACTGGCTATGACAAAGATTTAGTAGAATCACTTGAAAGGGATATTGTTCAAAGAAATCCTAATGTTCACTGGTGTGATATTGCTGGATTGGGTGAAGCAAAAAAATTGCTTGAAGAAGCAGTGATTCTACCTTTATTAATGCCAGACTTCTTTAAAGGAATAAGAAGGCCATGGAAGGGAGTACTCATGGTTGGTCCACCTGGCACTGGTAAAACTCTACTTGCAAAAGCAGTTGCAACTGAGTGCAAAACTACATTTTTTAATGTTTCTTCCTCGACACTAAGCTCAAAATACAGAGGTGAATCAGAGAAACTGGTCCGCCTTTTGTTTGAAATGGCTCGTTTTTATTCTCCTAGTACAATCTTCATTGATGAAATTGATTCCATTGGTAGTAAACGTGGTTCTGGTGATGAGCACGAAACCAGCCGACGGGTAAAAGCAGAGCTATTAATTCAAATGGATGGAGTAGAGGGAGCAACAGGTGGAGATGATGCTACAAAGATGGTTATGGTATTGGCTGCTACTAACTTTCCATGGGATATTGATGAAGCATTAAAGAGAAGACTTGAAAAGAGAATTTATATTCCATTGCCTGAATCCAAAGACAGAGAGGCATTATTAAAGATCAATTTAAAGGAAGTTGAACTGGCAGAGGATGTGAATCTAGCAATGATAGCAGAAAAGTTGGAAGGCTATTCTGGAGCTGATATTACAAATGTATGTCGAGATGCTTCACTGATGGCAATGCGTAGACGAATTGCCGGCTTAAAACCTGAAGAAATTCGAAATCTATCACAATCTGAGCTCCACCTTCCAACTACTGGAGAAGATTTTATTGAAGCGATGCGCAAAGTATCAAAGTCCGTTTCCTCTCAGGATCTGGAAAAATACGAAAAGTGGATGAATGAATTTGGTGCAGCATAACAATAAACAAAATTTGAATAGAGATTTCTTTGTTCTGTCCTTAGTGACCAAAACTGTGAAACATGATTTCGTTAACACTGTAATAGTATTAGTAATTTAGTACGGTATGTTCTAACTGTTTCATATTTAGATACATTTAATAAATATTGTACATATTAGTAATTTCACCTTATTAGCCTGTGCATTTTCGTTTTTTTTTAATTCGGTGCCATTGTTTGTATAGCATATATTGAAGTTTAATTTTTTCTGTATGGGCTAATTGGTTCAGATACATTAGTTATAATGACCAAGTTTGATTTTTTTTCTTTGTAGGTATCTATCATTGTTTAATACCGAGAACTGAGATTTATGACCTAATGATATATGGAGCCAAAATTGTAGCTGGTAAATGTGGAAACTTGTGGCGAAATTCAATTAGAGCCATAAGTGCCAAAGCTATGGATCTAACAGAAATATTGCAACACTTAAGTAAACTATCACCACTGCATAATGCTGCAACCTGGGATAATGTTGGTTTGCTGGTAGAGCCATCTGCACCCCATTCAGTAAACAAACGTAATGCTCACCAACGATCTCACGGAGGCTGTGTTACAAGAAGGTATTGAGTCAAACGTGGACATGATTATTTCATATCACCCTCCAATTTTTAAACCATTGAAGAGGTTGACAATGTCAACATGGAAGGAAAGAATTATTGTTAAATCGATTGAGAATAGAATTGCAATTTATTCACCTCACACAGCTTGCGATGCTGTGGCTGGTGGTGTAAATGACTGGCTTGTAACTGGACTTGGAAAACTTCAATCATGCAAACCAATTATAAACTCAAATATGAAGCTTAATGAAAAATATCATGTAACTCTTACATCTGAAGTTAAATTGGATGAGTGTTCTGGCAATATATTAGAGAGTAAATTTAATGCAACAAAACAAAAAAGGGATAACAATACAATAAAATATGGATGTAGGTGCTCAAAGTCAAGTCTCCAGGAACTAATAGATTTTACCTCTGACCGAAGTTTAATAGACTGTGCAATTAAGGTTAAAATAGTTGAATTAACTAACCCACCTTTATCTGGCACTGGTATGGGAAGAATCTGCATTTTAAGAACACCAATCACACTCTCTGAACTATTGGAAAAGATTAAGAAACATCTATCGATACCACATGTGCGATTAGCTATTGGTAACAAATGTGATGTAACATCAATGGTCAAATCAGTTGCTTTGTGTGCTGGTTCTGGTGCAAGTGTGTTACAAGGTGTTAAAGCTGACGTTTACTTAACTGGAGAGATGTCTCATCATGAGGTCCTGGATGCAGCCTCTAATGGCGTTACAGTTGTACTTTGTGAACATAGCAACACCGAGAGAGGATATTTGTTAACTATGAAAGAGCAATTAGAAAAAATGTGTAAAAACAGTATAATTAAAGTAATGCTTTCCTTATCTGATAAAGATCCTTTAAAAGTGTATTAAAAATAACTCTTCTTATTAATTATAAGTAGGACAGCTGGTAAATGTTGTATAGAATTTATTTTCCGTTAAAAAACATAAATAAACAATTAATTTGCGGTTTGTACGCCTTTTGATGCTTGAATACAATGAAAAACAAAAATAACATTTGCAGTACAACATGTAGAAAATCTTAACAAAAGCAAACAAGTCCTATTATTTTAAGTCAATGCTTTAAGAGACATTTGTTAAATGGTTTGGATACCCTAAGTAGTAAGCAAGAAAAAAACGTGATTCGTGATATTAAATTACAATATAACTGAAGATTTCAACAAAATTCAAATATATGTAATCACAATTTGCTAGTATTTATTTTGGGTTGGGAAATTGTGTACTCTACTATAGAATCTGTTTTTACAGGAGAACTGTTTGGCAGTGTATATCTTTGTGAAATGGGTACTTTAGGGGTAACTTGAAAGATTTTTAACGACATAGTTTCAAGTATTGGATTTGAATCTTTGTTTACTGTGGAACATTTATCTTCAGAGTATGGCAGATTTTCAGAACTAAAATGAGGAAAATAACTGTATACATTATCCAATTTAAATTCATTTCGGAGTTGTTCCATTTGTGAACATGGAAGTGTATTTGGTACCACAAGATAAGTATTAAATGATGGCGAATTTATTGCATGGAGATGCATTCTCAGATCTTGGTGAGAGCTTCCAGCCAAATCCAATATATTTAAGACTTTATTTGCCTTTGAAACGTGATGAACCCCTTGGTTAAAGGAGTTCGCTGGCCAAGCAGTGAGATGGTAAGGTGGCATGTACGTTTTATAAAACACAAACTGCACACCATTGCCATTAGGCATATTACGGTGTGCACTAGCCACGGAGTGAATGTATTCCATTGCTGGTATAACACCACCTTGATGAACAACCCCAAAAAACATAAAACCAATTGTGTTGAATAGAAGCCACACTGCAATCAGAATTTTCCGCTCATTAATTGGATGGAAGGAATTTGCACATAAAATAACAAGCGGAAACAAAATAGGCAATATAAATCTTGGCTCTTGATGCTGAATACAAGACAAGAAAAATAGTCCGCTACACAATGTACCCAGAAGTAAATAAAATATCCTCTTGTTGACTTGCTGTTTGGTCAGAGCATCATATATGGATTTCAACATTATTACTGCTAATGGCCCAAACATTAATTGTATATTAAGTACAGTGTGTGTGTAGTATGGATGTTTTCCATGTTGTTCAAGCAGTGAATCATTGAAATTGTATTTCAGAATATTTATTGGTGTCCATGGTAATTCTGTGATCCAACGACTAACATTATGTAAAGACAAACTGTTTAACGGAAACATCTGTGTGCTATTATGGTTAAAATATATCCCATCACAAAAAGCAAAGCCAACAGCAGCAATTACAAACCCTGGGTAGAGAGCGAAAACCCTTAAAAAAGTATCTAACATTTCTCTTGGATTGTTGCTGAAGGATACATTTTGAAATACCCACATTCCAATTGGAAACAGAGCAAAAGCAATGAATGAAGTTCTTATAAAAAATGCAGCCATTGTTGTTAAAGCAACTAAAGTTGCCTTGGCATTCATATCAAATATATTTTTAACATTGTGTTCTTTTCCAATTGGTATAACTACCAGATTAAGAAGAATTGCAAGCAATAGAAGTTCTGCAGTATTAGAAAATGTTCTTGTACAGAAAACCCAGCATGTATAGGAAGTAGCAAATAAATTAACAGCCACATCTGCAACTACAGTGTTACCATTATAGCACTTAACTGCAAGCCTGTATATCAGATAGTCAACAACAAAACTTAAAGTTGTCATCCATAATCTTGGACCAAGAAGCAATGTGTATGGTGTTATAATGTTTTGCGAGCCAAATATGCCTGACAAGTACCGCATCACCATATAAGGTATTCCGGATGATACAAGAGGAAAAACTATATTCCTTGCTGGCTTACTGCTGTCCCATTCCCATGTTCTGTATGAAGCTATGTCCAACAGGTCACCTGTAACATATTTAAATGGATTAGAAGGGGAAATTTAAATACTAGTAATACTTTACAATAACCATTACACAAAGTTGGTCAGGAATGATCAGTCAGTTGTTTTCTTACTTTTAATTAAGGCTACACTTTATGACAAAAATGGGGTTTTCACCAAGTTATGAACATGTCTTATAAACTATCGTAACAAATAGTACCGGTATTTAAAAAGTTTATTTCAAAGCAATAATTTATTCAGCATATACACATACCTGCCATAATTTCGGGTGATTGGAAAAATTCATCAGGAAAAATATAGCCAGTCTGTGGTAGAATACATAGCATGTATCGCAGTGCAGCACAGTGGACCCAAATCATCTTTAACCACCAGTTTTCCATTCTATCTTTAACACAGTACCAACAGACCTAATTGTGTAAGTATTGCCCTTTAACATAATCAGACTGTTAACCATTTCAGGTGTTTCGTTACTTAATTACTATTATAGCCTTTGCTGCACTGGGTCGTAAATTACGACACAAATAGTTGTCCAGTAAGAAAACAAGTTTGCTTATAGTTTTCCAGTTAATACACTTAAAAAATGTCAAGAAAACAATTGTTTATAAGTGTTTTAAAAAACGTAGTAAATCGCGCCTGTTCCATTAGGTTTCGTGCAGCGTATGCTAAGTACTTTACCAAGGACACACGTCAACTAGATAGCGGCTGTTTTCCACTCTATGGCCAGAGGCCAGGTAGCCCTATCTGAAACTTTCCATTTTTATTCCTTGGCGAATTGTGGACAAAGAAAAGAGGGCTAATGTAAAACAAGACAAACGAATGCATGTATCGTGATCGGAAGCAAATGTTTAAGGTGATTTAATCAAAAACAGCATGGTGTGGTGATCAGCCCGGAATTTGTTTATATATCTCCGATCAGCCTATTGGCCTCAATAAAGAACGTTGTAATAAAAAATAGTTTTTGTGTACAAATTGTCTGAAGTCTAGTGCATTAAAAAAGTTAAATAGATTAGAAGTATAAGGTAATATGAAAAAGACATAGAAACAAATTGGTTTGAACTAGACAGTGTCAACCACTGTTCGTAAAACAATTTTGATGTTATATGTTTCTGCAAGCAGAAACTATTGGATCCATGAGATACCCATTCAAACTTGACACCGATGACCCATGTGCTGCTGTTAAAGAAATGTAGATGACGTAAAACCAGTTAAAATTAATCTCTATGCGCGGACGGATCTGACGTAGGATAGGATAGGATATTCATGTTGGGAAAACCAAGGGGGTTAACACACGGGCAATCGTCAGATCACCTCGCGCCCACCGTCGGGTTACCGGAGCTATTGCAGTGTGTTGTATATGATAGAGACGTTCCTTGAATTTGGTAGAACTCATTAATCCGCTGGGTTCAGGCAATGTCCGTTAAGTTCCTTGCCCAAGGACACAACCGACTAGCTAGCGACCAGATTCGTACCTACAACCTTTCGATTAAAAGACGACGCACTTAACCGCCAGACTTACTGGCCGAATAGACGTGTTTACACTTTGTCGTGATGTGGTGTTTTTCCAATGTTGGTACGATGGACAAACAGCATGTGCTAACTAAGTACTCTAACATGTTAGTCTGACTTCTTACCCCTATTGTTTAATCACGCATAAGTAGTCCGGGAGCCCGTAGGGGTCAACATAGCTGGAAAAGTAACCAATTTTCTTCTATATAGCAATGATCTAGGCCTATGTATATTTCCATGAAAGAAAATGGACGTCTGCCGGGCACATTGTGGTGGGTGTGGTCAGGGGGGCGTAAAGAGGAGACCCACAAATTAAGCTAGATTAGCTCCAAAGGTAACCCGACGAAACATATTGGAAAATGTTTGGCATATCCCATGGTATCATGAATGGCCATTGCCAGACATTTCAAGTGGTGGGAAGTGCCCACCAGACCCACATAACTAGTACCTCAAAATTGAGCTAGATTAGCTCATGAGGTAACCCGATAAAACTAAATGAAAAATGTTCGTCATGATCTACGGTATCGTAAATCGCCAATGCCAGACGATTTAAGTGGTGGACTGTGCCTGCCAGACGCCCTCAAACGCACCATGTTCCAAAAATTGAGCTAGATTAGCTCCAAAGGTAACCCGACGAAACATATTGGTAAATGCTCGGCATATCCCATGGTATCATGAATGGCTATTGCCAGACATTTCAAGTGGTGGGAAGTGCCCGCCAGACCCATATAACTAGACCCCAAAATTGAGCTAGATTAGCTCATGAGGTAACCCGATGAAACTAAATGAAAAATGTTCGCCATGGTCTACGGTATCGTAAATCGCCAACGCCAGACGATTTAAGTGGTGGACTCTCCTGCCAGACGCCCTCAAATGTCCCATGTTCCAAAAATTGAGCTAAATTAGCACAAAAGGTAACCTCACGAAACATATTAAAAAATGTCTGACATAGCCCAGGGTATAATAAATTGTAAGGAGTCAACAGAAGCTTTGCGTAAAAATTTAAAATCGGACAAGTACTTGATATCACACGAAACATTTTGGCAAGTGATGATAGTTGTACTCTTAGCTATCATCCTTCTTGTCACAAGTGCTACACAGCAGTAAAACGTCCGAAAGAACCCACTTAACGATGAACCAGCTGCAAAAATCACTTGCATTACGACACGGTGTAGTAATGTCTTTCCAAAGTGCGATAGGCAGGGCATGTTGAAAGGGTGTTGTATTTTCTGTGGCAAAAGCCGCAAAAAGAAAAATAGGAAAGAAGAACCTCGACTAAAAATAGCGACGGTTGCCGGTTGTGAATCACTTTGTGAACGGGCGAGTGTCTCTAAAAATGAACGAATCAAGCGTATAATTCGGAGTGAAGTAGACCTAATCGCCAAAGAAGCAGAATACCACAAGTCATGTCGCCTTGCGTTACTAAGAGAATCTGACACTAAATCTAAGCCTACTGAAGAAAAATCATCTCTCTCATTCCACAAGAAAGCATTTAAATGCCTCTGTTCATTTATCGAGACTGAGATCATAGAAAGGCGACGGTGTATATTAGTGGCTGATTTACTTGCCATGTATAAAGATGAGTATAATAGTTGTGGAGGAGATAGGGCAGATATTCGAACCTACACAACTCAAAATTTTATCAGGAAAGTAAAAGATTTTTTTAAAGAAGAAATCAAAATAATATTAGCGGATCAACGGAAAGGCAACTTTATCCACAGCTCTTCTCTTTCAAAAGAGGATGCCAGGTCTCGTTTACATAAGGATGCAAAACGGCATGAAGAGGATAATAAGTTAAGATGTGCCGCTCTCTACCTTCGATCGCTAATTATGCAACTTCCGAAGATCAAGAATCCGAATCCTGCAACTGTCCAAAACTTGAACGAATGCTCTTCAGAAATACCAGAACAAGTTTACTTGTTTTTCAGAAGTCTTCTTGGTGGTGTGACACCAAGTTTTAGTGGCACACGTAGGGAAACGATCGACAGAAAAGTCACTTTAATGGCATCGGATGTCATTTTTAACGTCACTATAACGGCACCGTAAAGCCATGGAAGCACACAGCTATGGGCCTCGGGATTGCATCCCTCACAGGTTCAAAGCTGGTAATGCAAATTCTGAACAGATCAGGACACTGCATAAGCTACAGTAAGGTAAAGGGCCTTGAAACTAAATTGGCGTCTTCAGTTGAAGGTGACACACATGATGCGCCAGATGGGATTTGCCTTGATCCAAAATTAGCAACAGCCTGTGTTTGGGATAACAATGACGCAAACATAGAAACTTTAGATGGAAAAGGAACATTGCACGCGACTGTTGGCCACACGTACCAGAATGTCATTTAAAGTGACCAACATACCAATACTACCATAGTTGCGTTTCGAGAGGTTAGACACCGACGCAGTTTTGTAGGAAATGAACGCGAGATACCCCCGTTCGGGAAATCTATACACAAAGCCATTTTCCTTAGTCTTACCACAGAAGCTCGTGTTGATACCGATGTATCCAGTACACAACTAGAAAGCGATGACGGCTACAACATTCGGTTAAATTTATTGGACTTATATTGGTTCTGGAGTTCGAGGGAAGACAGTACACCTTTACATGCTGGATTCATGAGCAATTACATTCAGGATAAATTCCCCCTTCAGCGAATTTGTTATATGGATCCGATATCGAAATCACCAACCAACAATGATGTAGTGAGGGAGACCATGATCCGGACCATGAACGTTGCAAAGGAGACTGGCCAGGATTTTGCAGTTGTTACTTACGACTTGGCCGTTGCAATAAAAGCCTACTCCATACAAGCCATCCAAACCCCCATATTCTACAAACTGTTGATAATGTTAGGGAGCTTTCACATTGAATTAGCTTTCTACGGAGCAGTTGGTACACTTATAAATGAAAGTGGAATTGAATATGTTCTCACCGAAGCCGAAGTTTTGGCGGAAGGTTCAATGGTAGGATTTATCAAGGGGAGGTTTTACAACAGATGCACGCGTATTCACGAGCTGCTTGCTAATGTCTTAGAACAGAAAATGTACAAACGATTTCTTCTTGAAATATCCCAAGACGACTTTGATTCCTTCCAACAAGTTATGTCTACTGTACCTTTGGACCCAATACTAGCAAAAGAACATCTATCGCATCCATATATCCATTCATGATACCCTCGGCTGTGCCGATCATTTTCTAGTATGTTTCGTGAGGTTACCTTTCAACCTAATCTATATCTCAATTTTTGGAACGTGGGGCATTAGGGGGCGTCTGGCAGGCACAGTCCACCACTTAAATCGTCTGGCATTGGCGATTTACGATACCGTAGAGCGTAGACCATGACGAACATTTTTCATTTAGTTTCATCGGGTTACCTCATGAGCTAATCTAGCTCAATTTTGGGGTCTAGTTATGTGGGTCTGGCGGGCACTTCCCACCACTAGAAATGTCTGGCAATAGCCATTCATGATATCTTGTGATATGCCGAACATTTTCCCATATGTTTCGTGAGGTTACTTTACAAGCTAATCTAGCTCAATTTTTTGAACATGGGGCATTTGAGGGCGTCTGGCAGGCACGGTCCACCACTTAAATCGTCTGGCATTGGCGATTTACGATACCGTAGATCATGACGAACATTTTTCAATTAGTTTCATCGGGTTACCTCATGAGCTAATCTAGCTCAACTTTGGGGTACTAGTTATATGGGTCTGGCGGGGACTTCCCACCACTTGAAATGTCTGGCAATAGCCATTCATGATACCATGGGATATGCCGAGCATTTACCAATATGTTTCGTCGGGTTACCTTTGGAGCTAATCTAGCTCAATTTGTGGGTCTCCTCTTTACGCCCCCTGACCACACCCACCACAATGTGCCCGGCAGACGTCCATTTTTTTCATGGAAATATACATAGATCATTGCTATATAGAAGTAAATTGGTTACTTTTCCAGCTATGTTGACCCCTACGGGCTCCCGTACTAAAGTAACACTTTTGTATTTTCTCCTTCTATGTTTTAGAATTGCGCACTTTTTCCAAAATGCAGTTTTACCATTTTTATTTGCGTTACATATTTTATACACAGTTTTTTATTTGTAGTTGGTTTATTTTAATTTACTGAAGCAATGCCCATAATTTTAATCATCAGTTTGGGTGGAAACTAAAAACCGCAAATACCAAGACTGTTTTTTGGACTTTCATACATATATACATAAAGTAAGTAACTGCAACGAAATACCAAGTGATTGGTAACCTTTCAACCTTTTCCTGTATCAACAAACGGACAACATCGCAACTTTTAGTTTTAAATCATAACTGCAGTCGTATTACTTTACCCAATTAATATAAAATAAAATGTATTTTTATAATATTTGCTTTAACCATGGTATAAAAGTGAATATAGAGGGAAGGAATCATATATATATTATCGTGTGAATGCGCGGCGGGCAGCAGGAGTACTCGGAACACTATATATGATTTGAGCAGAGCTTGGGGTAGAATACGGTAATAAACGTGGGAGATTGTAAAGAACTGACTTTAGATTTTTTACTGTAAGCCTATATACATTTTAGTGATTAGTAAACATTTTGTAATACTAAATACTTGGCGGTAGCTACGAACAAACAGTTTACTGAAATTTTACTTTTCTGTCTAACAAACCTATTTATTTGTTTGCAAGTTATGTACAAGTCGAGTTATTTGTTATTAACCGGAGCATTTTGGAAACGAGTAAACCGCTTTAAAAAGTTGATTAATTTTTACCATAGTGTTTCGACACAATAAACTATAAGCATGCTTTTATGTTGTATAGCCACTTTTAAATTTAAACTAAATTAAGTTTGTGTTTATTTATATGGCGTTTATAATATATATTCCAAATTATGTTACAACCTCTCGTCTTTTTGATTCTTGGCCTCTTGTTTTTAAAGTTGTCGGCCTGTTATCTTTTACCATAAAGCCTTGTCGGATTATTGAACTACATAAAACTACAAAACCATGGCTCAACATGGCAGCGGCTTGCCAACATTAAAGTAAGCATTTGCGTATGTAGCTTGTTATATTATTAAATAAAGACAGCAGTTTTATACAGTATTTTTTCTGGTTTGGAAAGTTTAACAGATCTTGCATATGCTCATTCCGAAATATGCTCAGAGAATAAATAGTGTTTTGCTGGAAATGTTAGTTTTTACAGGTTTGGCATATTTAGTATGACCGATTTTGATGAGAAAATCGTGTGCGCCAAAGACGCAAAGGTCAAAGGCGAAGGCAAACCCGCCCGAAACAATTTTACACGGCTTGTAAACCACTATTTTATGTTGCAAAAATAAAACGGTGGGATTTTATAAAATGTATGTGCAACTAAATCGGTTTTGTGCAACTGCCTTACCGTTTACTGAATTGGATTGCATTTCGCGATAAATTTCTAGCGCATTTATGATAATTTAAAAAAATCTCACTGATCTTCTTTTTATGCTTTCCTGACTACTTTGCTTGGCTTTTTACTAATGGTTGCACTGTTATACAACCATGGCAACCCCAAAAGGAGAAAAGGATGGAAACTTTTCACTAAAACTATGCAAACTAATTATAACCTTGTCCCAAACACTAATCTTAGTTTTTAAACACTTAATCTTTTTTAGCCTACAAAAGGCAATTATGACTGATTACTCTAGTACATCTGTAAAATCTAGCAAATTCGAAGTTGCGAATGGCTGCGCCCCAGGGCATTTGTATCCATACTGCCGCTAAAAAAATCGCTTAGTGATGTTCACATTTTCTAGAATATTAGCTAATATTGTGTGCATATGCACAATTGTAATTATTCTTTGGGTAATACCCGACAGTTCTAAAAACACAATTAATGACTTTAGCAATGTTCTCTTTAAACACACCCCAAATGTGATTAAATAGAATTTTTGTTTAGTAATTTTTTTTATAACTAGTTATTTAAACACAACAAAAACCAAATTATAATATGATATGATGTATTCCAACTATTTGTACTAGACTTTACAATGTTTTGTGCATGGCTCCTGAAAAGCCTGTACTATCTCATTTCATAATTAACACTTAAATTACTCCACCAGCAGCATGTTACAAATTGTTTAGGTTCATGATGTTGAATGCATCATTTCAGTTCCCTTACAGTTGGTAGATTATACATCGGTATGTTTGAACATAAATATTCTTTTCTGTTGATAAAACAAGTCTAAATGCCAAAAGTTTTTGCTTGAAAAATAACATAGTTTGTTGTGTGTTATATAAATTTAGTTTTACAAAATGGGGTGGTTCCTATTATTATCACATACCGGTACACTGTTTATGTTTAGCATAGCATATGCCCTTTATCCCCAGTTGTTGTATATAAAATACATATATATATATATTAAAGTAGGATTAAATGCATACCAACACTTATGTACCACTTATTTAACATTACACACTATTTTTTTATTTTAGAGAATCACAAAAAATCAGTGTACCAGAGTTGAAGCTACTACTAGAGAAGAGTGATCCACTTGTAATCGATGTCCGCAATGCCTCTGAAATTGAATCTTCTGGTTCTATTGCATCCAAAAGAAATATCAACATCCCTTTTATTGATCTTGGTAATTTTTTTGCCTACCATTCTATGATATATTAAAATGCGCTAAAAAAGGTATTTTTTTATTTTGTGTTGTTTGTATAAGGTACTGGTAATTGTAACCAGTATAATAACTTGATCATGAACCACTTTAGATGAGATACACCTTACATGCCAAAGTATACAGCAACTACAAGCTGATACGAATCTAACATATCCATGTTTCTTACTGCAAACATCATCAGATAAAGAATTACGTTTAAGCAATGAAGACTTCAAGGTCAAGTATGGTGTGAACAAGCCATTGCCCGATGGCTCAGATGCCATATTTCACTGCATGAAAGGTGGGAGGGGATCCAAAGCGGTGGTGGTTGCAGAGAAACAGGGAATGGAAAAGTAAGTTTAGTTGGGTTTTGTTCAATATTCAGATTAATCAACTTTGTTACTTACATAACCTTAGTGTTTGGTACAA